>JAQFXU010004570.1:0-13220 GCA_034693705.1 Spatulosminthurus flaviceps | reverse complement strand
GGGGACGCTCCTAGTTACGAGGAGTAACCAAGTTTTACTTGGAATTGAGGAATTGAGGAGATGACTTTTACACTTTATATTTCAACTTTATGTGCCACAAAATTATTACCACTACTATGTTTATATATATGTGTGTGTATTTACACACAAGATACACATCTGTGATGATGTATGTATAGCTCCCACTATTTCCAACTCCCATTTGAATTAACAAGATAAGTATGTATATGGCTGTAGCTTGGGATACGTTTCGGTAAGAACAGACGAATCATTAACGAAGTTGGCAGTTAACTTGTGCTCTCGTTTGGTGTAGTAATAACCTGTCATATGAATATAGCAATGTCGAGCGTGGATCAAGAGGTGAAAAGATAAACATTTATTGCCGTGAATAATGAGAGTCTGGCAGATGATGCATATTAATTCAATGAGGATGAGCCCTGCTGACCGCTCGTCCGTGACTGGGCTGTGCAGAGTAACTTACAAAGTACGAGTATATCCACAGAGCCGTCGTCCACTACCTACAAAACCCATGCACTTTCATTCCTATACACTATACATTTGTATATTATGCTCCTGACTGAGAATGTCTTTAAATATGATAGGAATAGCATATCATATGAAGATAACTTGAACGGAACATTTTGTTGAGTTATTACTCAGCTCCACTCACTTGACTATACTATCACCTGGAAAAATCGACAAGCACTTTTTCCAAATACTCACATCCGCATTTTTACTTGACTTGACTCTTTAACTGGATTTTTCACTCCAGTACTGCAGTATCTCTATGCATATAGCGGTTGTCCCTAGTAAAAAATTGCATTACTATATTTTACGTTGAGTGGAGAAAGGGACCGGAAGAGGAAAATGAAACGTTGTATTTTTTCTTCCTCCATAATTTTATAGATCTGGTTATGTGTGTGTGTGTGTGGCTCAACGTATGAGATACAAAGGTATTTGTGTGGAAGTGGAAGGCTTATGTTAATAAACTTACTTTTACTTTGTAAATTTGTTCCACTCTCAATATTTTTTTCTTTTACGACAAGACTTTTTACGAAACCGGGTATCACAGATGGGGAATCAAGATTGCTCAGTCAGCGGTTCGTTTCCTCCTATTCGGATAAGATAACATGATGTCGTGGATGGACGCACCTAATTTAAAAACCTTGCTCCAGACAAATGGTCTCCTTTATCAAAGTCGTCAATCTTGTTGTCTATGCAGGAATTGAGTTGAGGTATACCGCAAACTTACTCCACTTTTCACTCTCCTCTCCAAGTCTACAAGCTTTGAGTTATGTCAGTCACTCACTCCTATTCTTCCAACACTTTTTTCTTATATATGAATAAGCGCGGAGGAACTTGAGAAAAGTCAAATATGAAATTTCAGATGAAATTTTGAAATTGACTTTTTTTCACAACTTAACTTGACATGACAACACTGAATCTATACAAAAAATATATATAGACTTTATGTAATCCCAACTCACCAGCTACCTGACGCTCCTGTCATTGACGACTGAATGAAATTTGGAGTGCCGTAAGACTAACCTTTTGCTTTTGTCAGCTCTTTTTTCTTACTTACTGTTTTTGAGTACTACATTCACACATGTGCGTTTCTATATGCATATATGCGTAGGCAAGTAGATATAAAAAAGGCTATCATCATATTTTTCGGCCTGTCTCAAAATTGTATTGCACGCAGGAAGGGGCAAGGTTTAATCTCCATCGTGTGGTTCTTCCATAGCTTACTCACCATTGAGGTCAGTTAGTGTAGTAGCTCCTACTCTCTGTGCAGTAGTGATTTCTATGAATAAATTACGGGACGTCAGAGCACTTCCTTCAACGTACTTACTCTTCTAATACAAGGATCCTATCTTTGGCATAAACAAACGTACATAAAATGTTTTACAATTTAATATCTAATCTTGTCTTCCTTCAGTTCCTCTATACGCTACCGTTTGTACAATGTATCAAGGGACTTGAAACACAATGGTTTCGGGAGTAGCAGTAGCTAAAGTTTCCACACTAACAAAATCACATTATAGAAATAGCTATATATATAGATATATATATATATTTCGTAACTACGAAACCTAATACAACTCCGAGACATTTCTAAAGTTTATCTTGAAATGACTCAGTCAGTGCACTTGAAAAAAAAACATTTTATTTCTCCGTTCGTTCCTTGAAAAACCTCGAACTGGTTCCATGCACGCTACTAGACAGATTCGCCTTGCATGCTGCCTCTAAGTGTATAATTTAACCTAATAATCAGTACTATTTATTTATATTTACAGCGTTATAATATCATTATAGCCGTGCTTTATTTTTTCTATTCTGGATGTGTACATATATTAAATAAAGTTACATTTCGTGAGTGCCCTCAAGGCATTATTTTTCCAAGTTAATATTATTATTTTTTGTGGTACACAAAAGGCTATGAAATTTAGGGATAGAGCTGTTGTTGTGGTAGTAGTTAGTAGCAAGCAATAATAGAAAACTATGTATCGTATGAAATGCAAGTTAATAATAGTATCTCTCTTGAAAGGGCCCAACCAACGTTTGTTTCATGAGATAAGGGTCGTCAAGACGGAACGAAAAGTGCTCGAGTTTCGTCAAGTGAAGAAATGATAAACCGTGTCTTTGAGCGAGCAACAAGCCGTTCAGTAATTATGCTTATCTCAATATAATATAATAATAATGACAGTAAATAGCTCCAACTGTATATGGACCTCTGCGATGATGACATCTTAAAATCCACATGGACTTGTTATTCCTGTTGGGCTGCTATTTCTTTGGTAACTTATACACGAAACAATATTATAAGAGTATCTATCTCTCTCGAGATATGTTTCAGTGTACCAATAGCACCTCTCAAGTGTGTCTGTGTCTCTGTGTCTGTTTGAATACTGATCCAATCTTTACGACAGTCATTTCCTGTGCAAATCCACCTCTTTATATTTCACTTTTGCTCCATATAAAGCCCCAAAGACATGAGACTCTCAAATCCTCCTGGTTCTTAACTGCCCGCAATGGTATCCCTCTCTCTCTCTCTCCTCTCTGGTTATATAGTTTTATCGGAAAAGCAATCATGCTCAGTGTGTGAGCATGGGCGTCCGACCAGACCAATACCAAACCCAAGTAATTCAAGTGTACTTGCAGTTAAACTTCTTTTCCATCTTTTCTCTCTCTCTCTCTCTCTCTTTCTCTCTACGTATATAAATATTTGAGATGTGCACATATGTACGAGCTTTAGGATAGATTTTGTAGAAGATCTTAAGCCAAGTGCGTCCTATCGGTATTTGCATAGCGGAAATCATAGAAGTGAGGAGAGGATAGAACCGTTCAAAGATGCAGGGAAAGATGTGAGTTCGTGTGTAAACTGGGCAAATTCTTGTGCTAAAAGTCCGTAATGTATGTGGCGGGTGCGTAGTTGCGTGGGTTTAAGGGTTTTCGGGCAATGTTCTATTTGTAGTAGTAGTATGTAGTTGAAAAGAGGGAGAGTGGGAATTGGGTCGATTGGTCCAGAGAAGAGACCAAAGAGAATAGAAATGAGCTCATGTAATTGCCGTTTAGTGCGTTCCACACTGAAGAATTGAAGATGCCCCTGCATGATGTGCTTTCGGAAAGGGCTCCGGGCACACACATATAATTACTCCTACATCCCTTCCCTCTCTGAGCTGGTCTTCCTATACACATGTACACTATGTACTTAAGGGCTTTCCGTAATTTGAGAGATTTTCCCATGGTGGCCGTCAACGTCGCCATCATCTCCGGCCCTTTAAACTCTCCTCTCCTTCCCATGTACTATTGGAGATGATTCTTCCATTCTCCATGCTCCGCTCACTCTAATACAGTTTCCACAAGGAAAAGCCAACAAACTCCTTCACAATATTAAAATTTAATGCAGCCAAAATAGTTGGAGCCCATTTGCTGAGGCTACATATTTCCTACTTAACTTCCAACTATCCTCTCTTTCCCTTCCAAGCCTTCATTCCTAAGTCTAGTAGTAAACTCCCAGAAAATTTTTCCTTATATTTTATGTAACTACGAGCCAGACCAGACCAGCTCTTACCTACCAGTAAAATGGTTACGTATCACTTCCCACAAGTTATGTACTACCGATCTTACCATACATTATCATAGTTGTGTATACTTATGCGTGTGTATGTGAGTGTATACAGGGCAATGTGTAAGGGAGGAGAAGCTTGAAAGCTGGATCTGGATTTTTTTGACTCTCTATATAGTATGTATAGGGTGAGGATATATATAGTGTAGAAGTCAGCCAGAAGACGTAGGGTAGCAATATCTTGTGGCATTTAGCCGACAGCACATGAGAATCCACTATTTATTATTTCAAGCAAAGAGAATTCTCACGGGAAAATATCTCTCTCCGGACTTTTGGAGGAACCACACTTTTATTTATTCAATCACCTTGTACTCATTGTTCAATGAGGAACGCTTTTATAATAAACCTTTTATTATGATACAATTCCAGGCACAAGTCTCCCAACATACTCAACAAAGTACTCTCAGAGTGACAAACATGACAATGCATAGCACATACCTCCGTATGTGCGCACAAAAAATACATGTAACAAAACACACTTGAGTAACTGTAGGACCCGAGTTGACAAACCTTTTGAAATTTTTTTTTTGGAATTTATATCAAGCATGGGAAAACATTTCCGAAGAGATCTGAGGTTAGTAACTGACTTTTCCTCCCTAAGATTTACAATGCAATGAATTAGAGCCAGAGACGGATGGAGCATATTAGAGCGTCGCATTTGTATTCCACGGCGCTTGTGTTTTCCCATTGCAAGGCCAAAGGTTGAAGCATTATAGTTTCATTATATATAAAATATAGAGATACATGAGGGATGGGGAAAAAACGGAAGAACCTGGGCCAATCAGTGGGAATCAAGTGGTGTAAAAAATGGTCCAGGTGTAGTCGGAAACAGTGTTTTTCTTCAAGGCCCGCAGCTCCTGCACTTTGCATTTGTACGTGACGGACGAGTTATCCATAGGTGGAGGGATATACACGTCATAATTAGCTTTATCAACGGATTTTATTTACTTTCACAAGATACAAAGTGTATGAGAGTGAGTGAGGGGTGTGGGAGGTGATTGTGAGGTGAGTTTTGGTCTGCACCTGAGCCTTTGGGGTCTATTTGAGTTGTGTCCTTCGGAGAAATCATGACCAGCATGTTTTTTCCCTTCGGGTTCTACAGTGCATGTACTCACTACCACTACCCCCACGAAAAAAAGTACCTTTAATAAAAGTAATTACATGTAAAACACTGGAACGTAAACGTAGCTCAGATTATTTTATCTCAACGTATATGTAATTACTTGGTCTCCTGATTTCATAGTTGGCTCCTTCCACATCCAACATATAAAAAATATTATAAACTTGTGAAATGTTATGTAATAGTTCTAGCGTATCATTGCATTAGAAGCTTTATATTCCTATGTTTTTATTATTACCATTTTAGAGTCTGACTTGATGCGTAGGGTTCAACAAAAACAACCAACCACACACTCTCCTTACAAAAACAGGATTCAATTTAAGAGCCTACGACGACTGCGACAGTTCCTCTCAGCTATTGCCATTCCACCTGCCAACAAATATGAAACTCGGAACAAGTTTACGACTCAACTTAACCAGTGACAATCAAGGCGAATCGAATCGTAAACTAGATCTTATGACAGTTTCCAAGCACATCCCCCTAAAACTACTAACTTGTAAAGTAAACTCTATGGAAAATATATAGATACCTGGAGAAGAAATTCTACCAAGAGACTCACTTTCCTATATAAATACATGCAATACATACACTTACTATATAGTACATGTAAAGAGAGGAACCGAGAGGGAAGTGTACAAAGAGCCTAGTGAATGTGTGAAATGGAGCGAGAATGGAGATTTAATGAAATAATAAAGTGTGCAGAAGTAACTGGGGAGACGGAACGGAGGGAGAGGGATGACAGCAGGGAAGATGAAAGCCCGGGTCTTCCAAATCACTCTCCAAGGTGGGCTTCCATCTCTCCTCACCATAGTCCTCCAAGTGACTTCGTCTTTTGAATACCAAGTTTCCCCTTGTTACTCGGACTCCAAACATTCTATCTCTGTCCTGTCCTCAACTATACTATCCAATATAGAAGAGCCTCAAGAAAAAAGAAGAAAAAAAATAGTGAATTTATTACCCAGATTTGGGTAAATGATCCACCCTACTATTCCCATGCAGGAGTGTGGCAGTATAGGAACTCTCTACTTTGAGCACTATAGGCCAATATCCTTTTATCAACTTACAAGATCTTCCTCATGTTAAACCATAGGATTTCCCTGTATCCTTTTTTATACATCCTACCTCTATACCTCTAACCTTATTTGAAGAGAAAAAAACTGCTGTTTAAAAAAACAAAAATAAATTGTTATTGTATACAACCCACATAGGAAACATAGATTAAGGTTTTATTACACTTCATATTATTATTATTACTCTTAATTCTTACTTCAAGGCATATTAATTTTTTCCATAATAATTGACAAAGGGTTTTTTTTAAATGGTATAGTAGCTCAAAGCAGTGAAAAGTTCTTAAGTGAACTTTTCCTTTAAAAGCTTATTATTTAAAAGGCATAGAGAGTTGTATGAGGAGATCGAGCTGTTTTTTAATTAGAAACCTCTTCCGAAGTAAATAGAGTTTTGCACATGACCAATTCTCTCCTTTCATCGTCATGGCTCCTGCCCCTCAATTATATATTAAATTTGTCTAGGAAAAGAGTTGCTATTACACAAAAGCTACTTGACTCATCACGAGTCTCCTCATAAACCTCAATGTTTACTTACTTGAAAAACTTTTAGGGAGCACCGAACCATCACAAAAATTACGTTCTTCCACCACCGGCCCTTCAATATAATAAACTCTTGAAATGGGAAAAAAAAGCATGAAAAAGAGCAAGTATAGTTTGGAACTACCAAGAAAACTAAACTGCTGAGGAAAAAGAAATAAGAAAGAGCTTATATGTATTTTTTTTTCGTATACGCAAACATATCAATTTTATATTCTACAAAGCTTATAAGGAATTTTACTATATAACGCTATTCATCTATTTACTGGAGCTGGGAGGTAAAGGATTGAGAAATTTAAAAACCGCCTCGTCCCAAACATTACGAATAAAGTAGTTTATTTGGGTGCTCAAGAAGCAAAACTTATGATTGTTCAAGGTCTTTCTTTGATAAGTGTTGCTCCCGTGTTGGGTTAAAACGGTTGGGTATCTTCAGAAAACTGAAAATCAAAGAAGGGGGAGAGAGAGAGAAAGAGGATGAAGAAGTCGAGAGGGAGCAGAGGAGAGAGAAAGAAAAAAGGAATGAGATAATCCAGCTGCTACCCTATCCTTCATCTTTGCAGACTAATCTTTTCTAAATGGATCGCTACGAGCAATAATTCTAATCGAGACATGCTGTCGCGTCTTCCCTTGCTCCGCACATCTCTCCCAACTTCTTTATATTTTCTCCTCACACAAAACTTTATACTCTTGTGTATTAACGTGAAGACAGACACAAGTAAGTGAACTGTTCACTCACTCTTAAACTTTACTCTTATGGAGGGAGTGAGTAAGACGCATAGGAAGACGTAACCCTGACTCCCATCAACTTTTTCTCCATGGTCCATGTGTCTCTACCATAGTTATAGATTCTCCAGAAGTACTTGTTCCACCACCAATAACTTTTACTACCTTCTTATAATACAAACATGCATGAGTATCATAATAAATAATCAGAAGATCCATATAGTTTCATCAAGTCTGTCATAGACGTCATAGTACGCGAGAGGAAACCTTTTAAACGCTCAACTTCAACATACAAAAATTATGAGAAAAAGCTCTTCCTAACGTGCCCTTTAATCTATAAGTGGAAAGCAATGTCAACATACACCAAGTTAACATTTCCCAAAGTCTTCTTTACTTATACTTACGTACTCACTTATTTACTTCAATATAGTCAATACACAGGGAAGAAACTTATTTCCCACTAATACACCAAACCTTGTAATAAACTCGTCTGCCACAACATCTGACTGACAGAGTGCACGTTGTGAGGAGCAGGTTGCAAGCAGAGGTTGTTGTAGGATACAACAATTAAGGAGAACTTTTAGCTAAAAATTTCTATGTACGTAGTATGTGCATTTGTACATCAAGTGCAACCAGGTCTTAATACTCGTACGAGAATATGAAGGACAGGTGAACTGCAAAAGGAACATTTGCATTTGGAGCAAAAATTAATAAAGAGCAGCAGGAGCAGCAGCCATAGAGAGGAATGTGTAACAGGATTGTCAACTCAGCTCAGAATCTAATCGGAATTTCAAACCCGTGACTTTCCCCGAGAAGTTCTGCAGTAACGTAAGTTATACACGGATACACCCAGGCAGCCTATACATGCATACTTATTCTATTAAATATATGGATTATGGTTATTTATTCATACAATTTACAATATAGAGGAGATATGAAATTATGCATTGTATGTATGTATATTTGTAAAAAACACGTTTTCAGATATTGAGTATCAACGTGAATGGATCTTTTATGTAGGAGGCTGCTCCACTACTAGTATAGGAGAAAGGCCCGTAAAACGTTGGAAGCCTTGGCAATTTGCATGCCTCCTCTTCTCCATAGCCCTTTAAAAGACAAGGGTGTAAAAATGTAATGTTATTTTAGGATGAAACCTACTCTACTATGAAGGATTGTGGTTATGGATATGAGTATCTGCTTAAATGGCTATAGGAAAATATGAATTATGTGTAGTCGATATGTAGGAATGGAGCAGTGCGGAAGTGGAGGCTTGTCAAGTACGAGTGAGACTAGGGATGATTTAAGCTAGAGATGGTATGCGAGGTCAAAGAGCAATGCTAATATGGAGAGGATCGGTAGCAGAGGAGAAAATGATTAATATTTCCCCGTCAACGTGACATATTAATGGAGGAGACTGTGTAGGATGATGTGGAACGAGAAATGTCATAACTGGCTATTGTACAGGCAGAGAATGTATTTAGTCTCGGTTTGGCTTGGGACACGCTCATTTCAATTTTCATTTCCTTTATGACGGCGTGGCTAACCCGGGAGTAGCAACAACTCTTTTCACTCTTTCTTTATTGGAAGCTCTTCTTCATCGGCCTTGGAAGAAATTTTATGTCAAATCTGTCCGTTCCATCTGCGCTCCTCTCCTAAATACTTTACTTTATTATATTTGAACAAGTCGTTACCGGGACTCGGAATGGAGTTCTCCCTTGGTATTAATACAGTATAGCTTGGCTTCTTCGCCTTATTCCATTACCGTAACCTCCTATTTAGTATAATTACATATTATCTATGTATGTGTACCTATACATTTGGAGCTAAGAACCTTTATAGGATTTGGAAGCTGGAGAAATATATAACGGCAAAAGCGGATAAAGTTGAGGTTACGTGGAGAAAGAATAAAAATTAAGTGAGCATCAGGATATGGAGAGAAAATGTGATCTGGAATGGAAGGCCGAGCAGAAATAATAATTTTCAGATTTTTCACGTGTCAACCACGCTTCAATGAGCAAGGAAACTTTGTAGGTTTTTCTCGCCTTCATTTCTCTCTCTCTCTCTCTCTCTCTTGTGAAAAGGAAAAAAAACTATAAGACTAAAGGCAAGGTGAAATGTGGATCATTTTGGCCGTTTCTTTCCAATTCTCTAGATCTCTACGCTATCGGCTAGCCTTCCCTTTGCCTTTCCATATATTTTCCCTGGAATGGGATTGAATCCGATGAGCGGATCGTACTTTGACAGGAAGCATCTTATACTATTTTTTTCCTTCACAGCCTCCTCTATTCAATGACTCCATCTCATCCACACTCGGTCCGTCCATATGCCTTTTTCTTACTACGAATCCCTTCTGCATACGCACATCTGTACGCAACGTAGCGTAAGTTTCACATAAGAGGTGAACAGTTTGAGAAAAAAAAAGATTACTATTATACTACCACTACTACTACCATCACTTCGACTACCACTATCGTAGCACATGAGAAGGTTAGTTTTAGTTGTGGGGGAAATCCCAAGGAAAAATCTGGTTCAATTCTATTGCAGATTTCAAAGGACCATCTCTCTATATATAGGGTTGGAGTGTGTATGGACTTAGTGTGGAAGGGAATCGTTGAGAGAAAAAAGGTCTTGGAATATATGTGTACATGAGAAAAATGTCTACCTACCAATTCAATCGATCGTCCTATTCAAGTCTCAAATTATTATCGCGATACATAAATAAATCTTTAGAATTGGATGAAAGTTCTATGGAAACTTAAATATGTACGTGCATGCATAGAGTATAGAGATAGCCTCACTGTGAGAGACAAGACACAAATGCTCATGACCTGTTGTCAACAGTCCCTCCAAGGGGTTAGGAACTATTGCTCCTCTCTCCATAAATCATTGGCTATCAAACTCTACCACAAATATTTCCCTTCAATTTTCAAGCTTAAAACTCACATGTCCAGTGATATGTATAGGATGGCGATGGCTCAGAAATAATTCAATTTTTTCAAATTGAAAATCCCATATGGATTTTATTTTCCTATCTCAACTTTTCCTTCTCTAGTCTGTGTCTGAAGCTGTTACAATTTCAAACTTCACAGATCCACCGTCATTCTGAGATTATGGTTATTAGGACTTCTGGAACTGACTCTGTATAATCTGTGTATATGTAGGTAAAAATGTATGTAGTATGCTGAAGCTGAAGGGATAGCATAAAATTACATAGATATTAAATTGTTGAATTGTAGATCTGTCCTTTAAGGTAAAGGAAGATTTGGTATATAAAGGTTCAGCCATATATCTCCATACCTTGACATTTTATTGTAGGTTTTTTTTTCTCGAAAAGTCAACGTTACATTGTGTAAACTCCCTTCTCCCAGGGAGCAATAAGTCACTGGGAGTCGTATTTTTTTTTTGCAGTAGCTTTTGCATACGGATGAGTTGTAATTACTCGCTATTGAATCCCCCCATAATGGCTAATGGTTCATTGATGTGCTTCGGAACATTGGGAACATGCTGTGAATTGCTTCTTTATTTCCTCATTAATTCATTCAGTGAGAGAGAGAGAGAGGACCGGGTGAGAGAGACAGAGGAATGGTTCGTACCTTTTGCCATAACAAGAAGTATTTCTCATGCAACCTTTCCGTTATGCTTCGGCACCCATCTTTTTCGCACCGAGGTGTGACTCTCATTCTCTCTCTCTCTCTCTCTCTCCCTCCCTATTACAGTAATGGTTCGTAATTTCTGATTACAGAAATCCTCCTATATAGTGACTTTAACCAACCAAGCAACCACTTTGGATATTGTAACTTGACCTGTAATACATGCAGATTATTAGCATATTACGTTATAAAATTCTTTCTTTCAAGAATTTTTCCCCCCACCTTTTGTATAACTATACATAAAAAAATTGTATCTATTACATTCCTATTATAATTTGCTACAGTTATAATGTTTGCTCTCCTCTTGCCACATAGTACACACACTATACTCATATCTGCATCTGTAGTAATATTGTGTGTGTGTGTGTGTAAAGTTACTCGGAACGTAGCCAAAAAAAGAGGGGGTAGGCTTAAGAATTAAAAAAGAGCAGGCTTTTTAGAAATTAGCATTAGAGGCATTCCAGCAAATTAACATGCTTTAGTGCTTCCATATGCCATTGTAGAGAATTATTTGGGAAAGCTTTTTAAATGCTACCGAGACGTGCAAAGAGTTGCTAAAAAATAGAAGAACGGGTGCAAATAAATTAAATGCTTTCTTTGTACATATGGAGATGGAGACGTGGAACACATTGAGATTCCATAAGGAAAGGCAAGTAAATTCCAACATGATTAAAATGGTAGCGAAACTTTTCTGCAAGGAGACTTAGCTACTTTACTTTTAGACTTATCTAGATAAGAAAATATACGGTGATAAAACACAGAGGCCTAAAAAAGTACAAGCCTCATCAAATGAACTGTAAGACGAGAGAGAGAGAGAGGAGGAATCTTGGAAAATATATGGATATTCTATGTAGTAACGTAGTATATTGTACTAGTCGTATAGGAAACGAGAAATAAGATAAACTTTCGTATACTTTCCTACACTTTGTTGTTGTTGTTTTTCTTGATACTGTTGTGTCTCACAGGGAAATGAACTTTGGGATGAAGAATATCTTTCCTTATAGCTTATGCGTGTATGAAAGAAAAGAAAAGATCTCCATGTTAAGAAAAACAACTGGACCTCCAATCTTTGGACAGTATCTTTGTGTACAGAATCATCAAGGAAGATGGACTGGTATTGTTGAAGTAGTAGTAGTAATAGTAGTAGTTGTAGTAGAAGAAGAGAGAACTATATCGGAGAGCTATAGCCGTGAAATAGCGGAAACACCCAAAACTCATCCGAATGGACGCATGGTTTAACGTGATTGCATTCATGCATGAAATGCGAATCCCATCTTTCTTTTTGGTGTGGCGGCTTTTATCCGCTTCCCCCGCAAAAGGTAATTCTCAGGTTTGTCCTTTGCCGTATAATGCAATGGAAACAGAAGGTTTCATTCTCAAGCTGACTTTTCCCACCCTCCTCACTCTTCTACTATAAGTATTTTTACTTATATGCAGTGAGAAGACAGCACACCACCCACGTCCCATCATAATCTCATCGAAAGAGCAAAAATACTTTTTCAAAAAATCATTCAGGACATTGAGAGAGAGAGAGAGAGAGAGAGAGTAAGAAAAAGTTGAGAATCAAATTCCTCGATGAATTTCCTAATGTTGTATTTCATGTAAGGTAAAGTTTGAGGATTTTATAACTTTATTCCCTTACCGAGGATACGTGGAGACTTGGAGGCTAGACCCTCAAGTATATATAGAAAAACTTAATACTTCATAGCCCAACGCTTTTCTTTTGAGAGAGAGAGAGAGAGAGACGAGAAGAGAGATGATGGAAATACTAGGAAAGGAGTAAAGGACGAGATGCCCCTCACCTAACTTTGTCTCCCACCTACATGTATACATATTTATCCTCAAGTACACAAAGTGATATTAGACTTTGCAACAAGAGCTACCACACTACTGCTGGAAGGATAAGGAAAGGTAGGAAAAAAGTTGGGTCCCCTCCCTTCCGCCAGAAAAGTGGATCCGAGTGAATCTTATCGACCAAACAACCAAATTCCCAG
>JAQFXU010004569.1:0-13221 GCA_034693705.1 Spatulosminthurus flaviceps | reverse complement strand
ATGTAAGTTATCAACACGTCTGATTCCAAAATTCCTGCGAACATAAATATACATACGGTCGCTTAACCAACCCAATTTAAATTTATTTTGCAAAAAAATTAAAACCTAAAATCTGTTTCTAAAAAGATTTCTGAAGGAGTTTCAGAGGATTTTCACAACAAAATAAAAACTCAATTATTCTGCAGACGAAATACCTGTCAAATCTCAAACCTACCACTTTTATGATGGTTGATATTTTGCTTCAACATTCCGTAACCATCCCCACCCTGAACGATATAAGTAGGAACGACCACTTTATAAATCTCTTCCATGTCCATAGGGACGTAGCGTGGCACCCGACAATTTTTACACAGTACGTTCAATGTCCTCACCCGCTCACCCTCCGGCAGACTTAGGTCATATTCAACCCGAATCCCTGTAAAAATTCATTTCCATTTGATATTCACTTTTTATTGTGTGTCACCACAGCAGCGTTCTCACGAAAAGAAACGGGAACATCGTAGCTGACCTTACCCGAAACCTGCAGAAATTTTCCAGGTATCCGATGACCCGCAGGGTCATATCCCTTCACAGCAAATTCAAACGCCTCCTTCAAATACTTTCCTTTAATTTCAATTAAGTCAATTGTATTAGGAAATGGCAAGATCGTAAGCACATCTTCCACACTAATTGAACCATTTCGGGCTTTCTCATCCAGTGAATTTCGAATTCCTCCTGCATTAAATATAGCCATTGTCACGTGTGACCAGTAGAGCTCATCCGGAGTTTTCAAGTTCTATTGAAGGAAAAGATGACCAATTTCTTGTAATAAACAAATGCTAATTTGTTTACTATAAATTCTAATAATGGTGTTAATTACATAATTTGATATCACATAAGAAGAACAATAAAAAGAAGGAAAATATTATTTTAATTAATTCTCACCACATAAACCATTGCATCTGTAATCACGTTGCCCATGTTGCACTCACGAAGCCGACATTCCCGAGTCTCTCCATTAAGAAAAACATGAGTCTTTCCAACCTCCATTTTCATGTCCTTCGTCAAGTTTTTTCCCCACTCCTCGAGTTCCTCGAGAATCGTTTGGTCTGCGGTTTATTATTATTAGAATACATAATCATGCTTACAAATTTAGGTATTTTATAATGAAAAAGGTGGTTTCATAAGTGAGTGCCTTGTGGAATCGTGTGATCCATTAGAATTGGATTCCCTTCCCAACTAACAGCGTCCCCTTCTTCATTGAAGGTCACATTGAGAAAGCCAAGATATTTCCCGAAAGCGTAAGCCTGTTCAAAAATAACAATATTACTTCTGTCTACAGAGCCATGCAGAATTATTAATAAATGCCAGAAAAAATCCTACCTGAACAACCGGAACTTTTTTGCCAGAAGTTTGAGTTACTATGGTAGGGTAATCTCCGATGGGCTCCTCAAGATCCGGTTGCTTGCCATTGTACAGAAATGTATTGGTGTGTCCTCCCACAACCAAGTCAATCAAGGGCACTTCCTTGGCTATTTTCTTATCCACATCGAAGCCAGCATGCCCAACAGCTATGAGAATTTTCACACCGGAATCGTACAACCTTTGTGCCTCTTTTGCAATTGATTCCACCTCATCGTTGAATATTAAATCGCCAGGTGAAGACATGATCTGAATTCACAGTCTCATATTATATTATTATTATTATTTTTTCCTATAAACTTTACAAAAAGTACTACACAAACTACTAACCTTAGTTTCCGTGGTTGTGTATCCAATAATACCCACTTCAACTCCCTCATATTGAACGACAGTGGATTTTTCATACTTGCCCTGGATCCTCGGTTCCTTCCTATCATCAATGTTACATGAAATCACGGGGAATGTGGCTGCATCCAGAAATGGTATTATTCCTTCGAGTTTGCTATCAAATTCATGGTTTCCGAATGCCTTAATTATAAAAAGGTACAAATCAGTTTCATTCCAATAGGTCCCTATCATTTACTTTGTATTTTATGTGTCCATATCCATATAAATAAAACGAAATGCAGGATACTGTGTCTTGGAGGAAGGATTGGATATTTGTGCAAATTATAGGATTTTATTAGGAAGTTATTATTTTCCCATCTTTTAGAACTTACCATGGCAGTGTGGTTGAGAATATTAACGAACTGGGAGACGATTTCCCACTTGTACAGCGTGTACCAAATCGTCCCTTGGTAATAATCCCCTCCAGACAAGTACACAACATTGGGGATTTGACTTCTGATCTCACGGACCTTTCCAAAATAAACATGTATTTTTCTTGAATAAATCAACCTAGATTTATACTTTTATATTGCTTTTTATTGTTTTTATTTCGTTGCACATTCTCCGTTGTATAAAAACATACATTTTTCTTGACCTCATAGAATGCTGCTTCTTATTGAGTGGACTTAAAAGTGGATAAGTTTTTATGAGTACTGTTGTTAATATTTGTCTGTTCCCATCCAATAAATCCAAATCATATTAGGCTTTACCTTGTAATGTAATCGAGCGAATCCTCCGTAGCACGTATTATTGGCTGCATCATTTTCGGAACATGTCCCACCGTATTTAGAAGTCTGGAGAAACCTTGAGTGAACGTCATTTGTGTGTAAAATTGTAAGTTTCAAGTCCTTTGCCCAAGTCGTAGAGACTAAGGTCAATAGTAGCAACGCACCTACAAAAGCGTGGGATAATTTTACTACAGCCTTATTTTGCCCCTCCATCCTTGCCTTTACTAATTTCCCTTCGGCACATTACTAATTTTAACTAGAGAAAATATTCCTCCCATTCCCATTAAATAATTAGGCTCCTTGTGTGTTCCATACATTTCGAATGTCTCACACATTTCCTCATAAACCCACAATCATTTCCTTAACCTTTTCCTGCTGTAACGTTTTCAATAATAGTTTCTTTATCAGCAACTTCTTTAAGGAAATATGAATGAATAATTAATGCGAAATCTCATTACAAAAATAATTTATGATTATAATAAACAACAAGATGCTTCCAGCTATTTCCAGCTGTTAGTTTTATTATTTTAACAGTCTAATATAACTGAGCTGAGCTGCTGAAACAGTCATCGTCATTAAATAGTAATTTAAAAGGCCAGGGTTTTGGGGTAACACAAATTCTTGTAATAGGATTTGGCGGTTCGAAACAAGAACGTTACTTATTCTTAAATTCCCATTACATTTATGTCTTATAGTATTTTAGGGGTTTCAGAGATTTATGATGATAATTTTTATAAATCAATTTTAATAACCTATCCCGTTTAATAATATACACACATACGCATTTAAATACATACGAATAACCAAAAACCCAATAAAATACCATGTTTTGGATTTGTTCTTTCTCAATCCACCAACTTCATGTCCCTACGTGGAGTACATATTTATTGTTGTAAATGTTAAGATAGAAATTCCTTAAACTTCAAAAGTTCATGATTTAAAGCGCTGTAACATGGAAATCGGCCCCAACTAACAAAAATTTTCATAATTTTTTTGAAACTTTTTCACTTTTTCCATATCTATATATTTTATTGCAGTAGGCTCGCGGTTGTCTCCCGGTTTCCGCAATGTTAAAGAAATTGTATTCCACGGTCCCACTGTCACTGTGGTCAGCGTTGAAGGAAAATTTGAATGATTGTGGAATTAGTTTATAAGGTGGAATTTTTTGGATTTTAGGCTGTATCTCGTTATTGACGAGGCTAACTGGTTAATTTGGCTAAAATTTTGACTGAAATGATTAGAAAAAAGATTTCTTGCGCAGAGTTTCAGGTTTTTTGAAATTTTGGCTAGTAGCCGAATTACCGGGAGAAATGAAAATCAATTTTTTAGGGTTAATAATATGATAAAAAAGATTTTATCCGGTATTTATTATTATTGGTTTATTCGGCATTTCACCCAAATGCCTCTTTGCAAAAATGCAAAATGGTTACGCTAAACTTTTAAAAACAAACGTTTTACACCACAACTGATGGTTCATTTCTGACAGGCATTTCTGGAATAAAGCTGGAAAACTTTTTGTTATGTCTCAAATTTGCTTTATGCCATCATATTTCCGAACGGTATGTCATCAGAAATGAACCCTGTTTTGAACTGAGAATTTGACATGCTTTGAGAATTCAACTGGAAAATGAATGGTTTAGCGTGCCATACCAGGATGCACCTGCTACAGCAACTACCAAAATTGCCGTTATAATTGGCCCAGGAATGTAGCAGGTTTGAGCTATTTTTTGTGCTCATGACCGGGAACATATTTTGAAAGTTGTGCAATTAAGTACTTCATGACAACCTCGCACAAAATGTGTCCGTTTTCGTTGTTTTGAAGTTTTTCTCTCATTCCTCCTCCGTCCAAATTAATTAAATGAGAATCCTACTAAATTCAGCACCATATTGACTTCAAAAAATAAGAGAAATAATTCTGATGTAAAATACATAACGGAATTTATATAGGTTTTAGTGGCAATAATAATGGTTTTATTAATTAGTAAGCTTTCTATAACAACAAATGTAATCTTCGTCAGGGCACCTAGCGAAAAATAAAAGTTGTAAGTTGTCATTCTTTATGTTACAAAAACAAATATTAAGCCACCATTTGTGTACACGCAGGGATGAAAAAATATAAAAATATTGATTGCATGTTTACTTTTACGGTAGCTTACTTTCTTCACGGGATCCTTAGAAATGCGGTTAAGAAGGAAACATCTGGGAACATTATTCATTTTGGAAGCTTTACAGCGTCCACCGCTTTCAATGCATTGAGTGATCCATAGCCCGCCCGATAATTTGGATACTCATCCAAAGGAATCGTATCACATTGTTCATAATCACCCCTCACGACTTCTTCAGCAGACTGCCTCAAAATTTCTTTAATTTCTTCTTCCTCCAAATTAGGATTCTTAGAGAGCATCAACGCCACCACTCCCGCCACGTGGGGGCAAGCCATGCTTGTTCCTAATGAATAACGGTACGTGTCGTCATCATAAGAGGTCAGGATCTGTATGCCAGGTGCGACAACATCTGGTTTGGTTATGTTCTTATCTTTCCCCGGGCCACTGCTACTAAACCCTATCACTTTTCTGTCGTCATCTATGGCTCCAACGGTAAAAACAAAACTCTCCCTTGCGGGAATCAGTACGGTCTTACAACCTGGTCCACGATTTCCAGCAGCAAAAACTAAAAACGTTCCTGTTCCTTGGAATGCTTGCACTGCTCTCAGAAATATGATTTCGTCACCGTCTTCATCGTCCCTTTCATAGCCGCCCTCTTCCGGAGTGAACTCGTAGCTGTTGCTAATTAGGTGGGGGGATTTAGAGCAGCTCTTATTACCGTTGCCCGTTCCACCGGGACACAAAAAATGCTGTAAACATGAGATGACCACGAGGAATGATTCATATGCCTGAAAATCAACTTTGCAAGCCATCCATTTTGCACCGGGTGCGACGCCTATTCCATTATGGCCCGCTATAATGCCCATCGTGTTCGCCCCATGGTCAGAAAATGCACTTGGCATGGTATCATCCATAGAAAGAGGGTTTAAAAATCCGAAATTATTAGTTCCAACAAAATTATCTCGGTATGCGTCATGAAGATATAAGCCAGTATCAATGTGTGCGACAATTACATTTTGGCCCTGATAACCTTGGGCCCACACCTCAGGAACCTTCATTTGTTTTAATCCCCAGGTTAATTTCGAGTAACTTGGGTGCGTAGGCCACTTTGATTGAATTTTTTTTTCTGATTTGTCTTCTTCTATCGGATCCAATTTTATTCGAAACGTATCACGCTGAATTTTTTCAACTGTGTCAATCTCCGCAAGCTGATTGATGAGCTCCTTTGTGGCACCGAAAAAGTATATTTGATTGGTTATCCATAAAACTGTGTGTTTAATTGTCCGGAATTTTTCAATGATTCCTAATGCTTGACTCTGGCTCTGTGAAGCTTGGTCCTGTAGCGCTTTGGCTACGGTTTGATGTTTCAACTCACGAGGCAAGGAACGAATTTTAGTGGATAGTTTTTCGGCTCCTTCCGAAGGCGGGACTTTGAAAGTTACTATGACATTTGCAGTGCTGTTCGTATCGAAATAGGTTTTCAAATTTTTGTGGAGTTTATCTGTTGAAAAAACCCAAGGCGCGAATATTAAACAGAATAGTAGACAAGTGGAAATAACTGGAGGTGACATAATTATGTGGTTTCGTGAGGAAAATATATGAAGAACAGCTTGGAATAAATTAGGGAAAGCTTGCGATTCATATTAAAGGCTGTTTTAGTTGTCATTTCGTTTGAGTTTCCCTTGTCAGTATTTATCAATGTGAATTGTTGCTTATAATAATTACGCTTCATAAAGCGATGTTAAACGATTGATCGTTTCTTGAAATGTCTAAATAGTCTTTACATTATAAACTGGACATCCCCCTTGTAGCGTTGCGGCTTTGGGCTCGGATTTATTCGAGGGTCGCCTGATTCGTACTCGGGTTTGAATCCCGGGGTTGGTTTATAGTTTGGCTTATGTTAAGGGATTTTTTCCCACTGGGCTGTTCCCGTGACCAGTTAGACCGACAACCGCTTGCTCCACATGTAACGGTTAACCATTGACACTTTGTAACCTGAATTGAATAAAGGCTTAAGATTATTGACAACTCTGCCTTTGGCCTTAGACTACGTGTAGGGCTGTAATTTGTTCATGTTGTTATTGTTATTGTTCGGGTCAAAAGCTGAATATTGATTTGTTCGATCAGCGACTTTTGTTCTTTGTAATAGTTCACCTAATTTTGTTTTTGTTCTTTTAATATTGTTATTGTTATAGTTTACGTAATGTATTTCTCCGCCCTTCCCTAGTTTGTTTTGTAATTGTTCAGTTCTTAAGCTTCAGATAATGTTATTGTTATTGTTCAGTTCTTAAGCTTCAGATATTGTTATTGTTATTGTTCAGTGCTTTCAGATTTAAATTGTTATAGTTTTGTTCGATGAACTGAACAAAACTGAACAAAAGAACAAAACTAAACATGTACAATATTACAGCGCTACCTACGAGTATGACACCCACATTTTAGTTTATGAACAGTTTGCAACGAAACTAACCATAGTTTCGGTAGTTATGTATATCCGATAATACCCTTTAGAACACCCTCAAATTGAACCACAGATGATTTTTCATACTTGCCCTCGATTCGAAGTTCCTTTGCTACACTAATGTTACACCAAATCACAGGGATTGTTTCTGCATCCTGGAATAATCCTGCATCCAGGGACCTCATTCTCAATAAAATTCGTAAGTTCCGAAATCATAGTTGCTTACGACAATAATCGTACGATTACGTTCCGATTTCACTATTTTTTAATTCTGCAAATTTCGGGAAATCGTAGTCGTAAGTTTCTAAGAGCGATGAAACCGGTCTTATGATTGGCTGGTGAGGGAAAGCTTGCGATTTCTGTAAAATCGTAACTCTTTTCTTATAAACAGTTACAAACAAACCAAAATTCGTACCTAGTCGAATTCAGGATCAGGAGCCATACGAAAGTAATGAAAACTTTTAATCGTACGACAGATATAATATTTAAGATATTTTCTTCCTCACCATTTATATAAAAAGTTAAGAATATAATATATAAGTTATATATATAGTATAATATAATAAGTTAGAACTTTACTGTTACGACACAACTTATAATTTTGTTGAGAATGAGGTCCCATGGTCGCAAGATTATCCCCCACATTAATTGAACCATTTCGGGATTCAAGAACTGACTATGTATTTGCATTAGCAACCGTGTTTTTTCTACATCTTAAACTATCACCGGTTTCTATTTTTCATAATCATAACTCTTGGTTGGCGACTGATAGCACCCGTTATATAGCTGAAGTACTCGTTTACGCCATAC
Organism: Spatulosminthurus flaviceps; assembly: GCA_034693705.1. Classification (NCBI taxonomy): domain Eukaryota; kingdom Metazoa; phylum Arthropoda; class Collembola; order Symphypleona; family Sminthuridae; genus Spatulosminthurus; species Spatulosminthurus flaviceps. Next base: position 5,329 of record JAQFXU010004569.1, on the reverse strand, counting down.
ACTGCCCACCAAAGATTTTCATGGTCACCATTGTTCAGTAAGCACGAAATGTCGGTTCTTAAATGCTCGCATCATTTTTCAGATTACAGGAAAGTTGCGAGTTGAGACATATTGGGATAAATTATGTTTTGTGCATATATCATTTTTTTACGACTAATATTTGTCTTATTTTGTGACTATATAATACATATTATTATACTAATTCATTACCTAACCATTTTTTTTCTTTACAGGAATGAGTAACGCCGTGGAAGGGCAATTATTTTATCTTTGATGTACTAGAAGGGTGTACAATCCACTATTTCCTGTTTAATGCGATCCTTGAGGACTGCACCAATTAGTTCTATTGTGGACAGGTAAGATAAATTCAAAAACTACCGTTAATGACGGCACTTCGTGTTTTAAATAAAATGCTAAGTAGATTTCATTTTTTAGGTGGCCAAATGATCATGAAATTATGTCACTGTACAGCGATGCCACTTAACCTTTCATTTCTTTAAGATTTAAGCTCATGATATTCCCACACAAGTTTTTCAACTTCTGAAATTTAAGTCAGCAATTAGTTTTGAAATCCTAAATTTTAGATTTGGGAACAGGGACCTTATTCTCAATAAATTTTTACGATTCGTAAGTTACGAAATCGTAGTTGCTTACGACAACAACCGTACGATTACGTTACGATTTCACAATTTTTCAACTGTAGAAATGTCGGGTAATCGTACCTAAGATCGATGGAATCGTTCCTCTGATTGGCTGGTGAGGAGAAAGCTTAGTTACTCGTTTCCTAGAATGAGTTACAAACAAGGCAAAATTCGTACCTCGTCGATTTGAGGAGCCGTACGAAAGTAATGCAAATATCGATCGTACGCCAGCTTCAAATTGGCGTATATTTACGACAGTATTTAAGATTTTTTCTGTCCTTACGTTGGCGACTGATATCGAAGTGTACTAAGTACTCGCTTATCGTCGGAGTTCCGTGTTAGAATCCCGGAGTGGCTTCTAGTTAGTATTGAAGGAAAGGGGTTTTTACCCACTGGGTTTTTTCCCTGACCACTCAGGCATATGACCGCCAAGCGAGTTTACAATGAGGGCCCCAGAAAGTCGGAGTTGCTCATCAATCGTTGAAACTTTGTAAATAAAAATTAACGAATAAAGGCTTAAGATGGTTGACAACTCTGTTAGACCTACGGGCATGAATCGGCGTATAAACCCCCTATTTTTTCTCGTTTTTTCTTCTGTCCTTACGATTTTCATAAAAAGTTAAGAATATTAACTATCGCAACTTTACATTTACGATGAAACTTGACTAATTTAGTTTTAAAAAAAATGCCAATAAATTATAGAACGGACCGGGCACCGGGATCGAACAGTTTTAAAAAATATTGGTAAATTAGAAATACGAAGATGTATGATGACCTTGTGAGTCGTTTTTCTTACCCTTAAGACTCATACTACAAAACTAACTAGAAAGATAATTTACAATTTAATTGCGTTAATTCACAACTGCAACATAATCTCTACATTTTGTGAGAGTATTTAATATTTAATTATAAAATAAATTATGCTGCTACTGAATATCTAACGTTGCTTTCTGTAGTAGAAGGAATGAAAATGTATCAAAAACATACATGCTGCTAAAATCTAAAACATCAGGATTTATCAATTTAAGCAAATATGCCCGTGTGCTACGCCGTCATTTACCACGGTTAGGTAAGCTACAATCTTTACCATTGAAGGCACATTAGGACTTTTGATTTGTAGAAAGCAAAATACCCGTGATTGTCTAGGTTGTTGAATTGAGGAGTTTCCATGGATATGAAATTGATAAATAGTGATGTTATTGACGATAGACCACATTATAATTATTTCCAAAGTTATAAGTTGTTTATGATGCGATTATCCCATTTTTAGCGATTTGGGTACAAAATTGCCTCGAAATCCGGTAAACTCTCGAAAACCGGAAAATTTTTAAACTAAAATTCGTTTGTTCCGCCAAGAATTTTTGTACCCAAACCGCTCAAACTCATTCCCCTCTAACTGTGTCCTCGGAGGAGTTAAAATTTATGTAGCAATAATTCTAAAAGCTAAAGTGTTACACTTTCAGAATCTTTCAACCTTTTAAATCTACGTTGAGCGCAGCAAAAGTTATAGCAGATCAAAATTCCTCAATATTTTAAGGATGTTTACAAGGGATTTCGAGATCTCATAATGAAAATGGCAAAATTTTCGGTACCCCTAAAAAAATTCCCATAATTTTTTTCAACAAAATACAATTTTTACCTTGCACCTCCCCGACAGCGCTTTTTGGGGCCGCGATCCTCTGTAAACGTTGTCTATCCATTTAACTAATGTTGAAAAAATAGACAAATGGCGTTATTGCAGCTACCATGGTAACAATAGGGACATAATTTTTTTTGGCCAGATGCAGTTTACCATGGTGCTTCTCATGATTGAGTTAAAAAATTAATTCTCTGCTTCATTTTTTACCAAACGCGGGATGTCCGCGAAATGGGTTCTAGGACTAACTGTGCAGTGGTACTTCTTCCCTCCTTATTCCTCTTGTTTATGGAAGCTTCCCGTGGCTGAGTAATTCTTTTATTGCTTCTAAAATAACTTCATTCGACGATAACTTCATCGAAAACAATGGGGTTTTTAATGGGTATAAACTAAATGGAATTAAAAATTCACAGCTAATAGTCTAATTATCTTGCATTCTTCTGAATATTATCGTAGTTGTAACTTGTTTTTCTGTCGTAGTTTGTCTCTGTAAGCTGGGGTCAATCGCTATGCATTATGAAATGGCTAAAATGGGGAGAAAGTGATAAAAACAATAATTAGAATAAATCCACGAAAATTATTTAAGGAACATGTAAAATAAATGTCTGAACGGTAGCGCAACATTCAAATTACTAGGAAAATTTGAATGATTAAGGAATTATTTTTTTAAACAACCTTTTTTTTGGATTTTAGACCATATCTCGTTTACTAACTGACTGATTGGCTACAATGTCGACTGAAATGTTTAGAAGCAAGTTTTCTTGAGCAGCATTTAAGGTTTTTTGTAACCTCGGACTTGTAACCGAATTATCAGGAGAAATGGAAACCCATTTTTCGGGCTCATAAATATGATTAGAACAGATGTAAGATGTTACCCATTAATTCAGCCAAATGCCCGTTTTAAATATGCAAAGTTGCTAAATTATTATGTAATGCAAAGTTGATGGGCTTTAAAACTGCGATGAAGGTATTACACCACAACTGTTTCATTTCTGACGTACGTTTCCGGAATAAAACCGGGAAACATTTGGTTAACGTATGCAATTCCGAACGGGATATCATCAGAAATGAAATGAACCATGGGTTTGAATGAAAATTGGACAGGTTGAGAATTCGACTTAAAACCCGTCAATTAAATCTTTCCTGATAACCTCACACAAAATGAACCCATTTTCGTTGTTTTCAAAGTTCCTCCTCCATCCAAATTATGTAAATGAGAATCCTAAATTCTCCATCTTTTTGACGTAAAAAAATCAGAGACAAAATTCGTAACTACAATATTATAACTTTTATGGGTTCCAGTGGCAATATTAATGGTTTTAGTAATTCGTAAGCTTTTCAACAAAAATGTAATCTGCGTCAGGGCACCTAGCGATAAATAAAAGTTGTAAGTTTTCATTCTTTATGTTGCAAAAAATAATTGTGTCAACTTTTCTATACATACGCGAATGAAAATAATATTCGCCGTATTTTTATATGTATACATACTTTTACGGTGACTTACTCTCTTCGCAAAACGTTGGATAACCTTAAAAATGGTTAGGAAGAAAATATCCGAGAACAATTCTCATTTTGGTAGCTTTACAGCATTCACCGCTTTCAATGCATTGAGTGATCCATAGCCCGCCCGATAATTTGGGTACTTGTCCAAAGGAATGATGTCACATTGTTCGTTGTCGTAGTTATCCCTCACGACCTCTTCAGCAGACTGTCTCAAAATTTCTTTAATTTCTTCATCCTCCAAATTAGGATTCTTAGAGAGCATCAACGCAACCACTCCCGCCACATGGGGACAAGCCATGCTTGTCCCCTTTGAATAACCGTACGTGTAGGAATTATAAGAGGACAGGATGAACTCACCAGGTGCGACAACATCGGGTTTGGTTATGTTCTTATCTATCCCAGGGCCACTGCTACTAAACTCTGTCATCTTCCTGCCCATATTCATAGCTCCAACGCTAAAAACGAAACTTTCCCTTTGTGGCATCATTAGAGTCTTACAACGCGGCCCATCATTTCCAGCAGCAAAAACTAAAAACGTTCCTGTTCCTTCGAATGCTTGCACTGCTCTCAGAAATGCGACTTCGTCAGGGTCTTCACCGTCGCCATCCTCCTGATAGAACGTGTAGCTATTGCTAATTAGGTGGGGGGATTTAGAGCAGCCGTTAATAGCGTTGCCCGTTCCACCAGGACACAAAAAATGCTGTAAACATTCGATGACCCGGAGGAAGGATCCATTTGCCTCAAAATCAACTTTGCAAGACATCCATTTTGCACCGGGTGCGACGCCTACTCCGTTATGTCCGGCTATAGTGCCCATCGTGTGCGTCCCATGGAATTGGAATTCAATAGCACTTGGCATGCTATCATTAGAAAGTGGGTCAAAAAATCCGAAATTATTTGTTCCAACAAAATTATCTCGATTTGCGTCATGAAGAGTTAATCCAGTATCAATGTGTGCGACAATTACATTTTGGCCCTGATAACCTTGGGCCCACACTTCAGGAACCTTCATTTGTTCTAATCCCCAGGTTAACTTCGAATAATTTGCGTGCACAGGTCGCCTGGTTTGAAAATCTTTTTCTGATTTGACTTTTTCTATTGGATCCAATTTTATTCGAAACGTATCACGCCGAATTTTTTGAACGTTGTCAATTTCCGCAAGCTGATTGATGAGCTCCTTTGTGGCACCGAAAAAGTATATTTGATTGGTTATCCATAAAACTGTGTGTTTAATTGTCCGGAATTTTTCAATGATTCCTAATGCTTGACTCTGGCTCTGTGAAGCTTGGTCCTGTAGCGCTTTGGCTACGGTTTGATGTTTCAACTCACGAGGCAAGGAACGAATTTTAGTGGATAGTTTCTCGGCTCCTTCCGAAGCGGGGACTTTAAAAGTTACAATGACATTTGCAGTGCTGTTCGTATCGAAATAGTTTTTCAAATTTTTATGGAGTTTATCTATTGCAAAAACCAGAGGGGAGAAAATTAAAACGAATGTTAGGCAAGAGGGAATCGATTGAGGTAGCATTGTTGATGAGCTTTTGGAGAATAT
>JAQFXU010004568.1:0-13226 GCA_034693705.1 Spatulosminthurus flaviceps | reverse complement strand
GGGGTGTCACACCCCCCGGTCAAATTAGCGGGGGGTGTCAGACACCCCCTGCACCCCCCGGTTCCTACGCCCCTGCATTGTTGCTTCAAAGCAGCTATTGCGTTGGACGGTCTTCCACGCTTACATTTCTGACCCAATGGAATTATTTTGACCTCAATAGTCAATTTGTAGGTACGCGAGACCTTTTGCTGGAAAATTATCCGATTTGCTGGAAAGTCAGTCATTTTGCTGGAAAGTTAGTCGATTTGCTGGAAAATTAGTCATTTTGCTGGAAATTTATTCTATTTGCTGGAAAGTCAGTCATTTTGCTGGAAAGTCAGTCGATTGGCTGGAAAGTCGGTCATTTTGCTGGAAATTCAGTCATTTTGCTGGACTTTTAATATTATCCCAATAAAAATTCCCTTGAGTACGAAGGTGAAGACGACATAATTATCAAGGATGAGAAATTCCAGGAACCAAAATTGATTGAAACGGTTCTAAAGGTCATTATTGTTTTGTAACACAAATAATTTTTGTTAAATTCTACCCATAAATTATTTATTTGTGAATTTTAAAAAATTTGAGGACTAATAAATTTTTGTTATTAATTTTTATTCAAGGTGCTTCCGCCGGATTCAATGCAATTCCATGCACCTCCAATTTGGGAGGAGGAATGACAGTTTTGCTTCCATGGGCGATGGGATGTTGATGAGCTATCCTCCTATCCCTTTTATAGCCGTGGATAGTCGTGGTTTCGGAGGAAACAGTGATGTTTCATACAAGGATGGGAATCGGAATTCGAATTCGAATCGGAATCGGTATTTTATTCAAAAATTTGAGCATTCTTCATATTTTAATCGAAAAAGCTGCAGTAAAAGTATTTTAATCCGAAATCGCATTCAAAAAAATTTTTGGTATCGGTATTGGTATTCGTATATTTTTTTACGAATTCGGATTAAAATAAAATATTGATTTAAACGATGTATTCATACATTATACACCTGTTTTACTGCTCAATGTCCCAAATATTTCCCGAATTATTTCAAATGTAACGTATCAGCAAACGTCGGAGAGCATGAAACAAACGTTTTCGGCTTTGAGGTATCATAAGCATGCTTCTTCACGACGAACTAGCCCAAGTTAAACACCAAATATCCTTTGAACCCGTATTTTAGGCTTTAAAATTTATACTGAATTACCTATGAGGGAAAATGGCTGCACAAACTATTGATGACACTATTTACCCTCGATTGAATTGTTTTCGAATTGAATTTTATTTGTATCTGTATATTTTCATTTATGTGAAATATCCAAAAAATATTCAAATCGGAATTCGTAAACCAAATATATCCGAAAATATTTTAATCTTTATCGGAATTCTTATTTTTTAGTATTCCAAAAGGCATTCAAAATCCGAATTCATTGCTTGAAGTATTTTAATTCGTATTTTTCCGATTTCCCATCCTTGGCTTTCATAGGATTCATCTTTAGAAAATATCTCGACTTTTCCTTTGGACAATAATTGATAATACTTTATCGTAGTTGGGAAATAGGGAATTGGGATGTAAGGGAAATATGGACTGATGCTGCTTAGATGTATCGACCGATGCGACTGAAGATCATTGATTCTGAGGTTAGAAATTAAGGGCGAATCAACTTGGAAGTCTTAACAATTCATATAATCTCATAATGACCACAAACTATATACAGAAGCAGGAAGAATTTCCCTTCGAATGTAATAAAGGTATTTACAGTATTACAAAAAGGTTCTTGTCACAACATTGGGAAAATGATCTAGTCAATTATTTAAACACCACGGTCCGTAAGCTGGCGAACAATCCAGTCCGCATAACGTCCAATTCGAGTAAACATAGAGAACTTGGTTGGATCACAGTTTCCATTCCTATCGGGTATACCCATGCTCACGATCCCTATACAATCAGGACCAAAATGTAAACGTGAGGTCAGAAAGTGAAAAAACTTAAATTTTGTAACCCATATTTAATAGCATGACTTACCTTGGAGGTACCACCTTGTAGAATCGGAATTTTTTAAAGGGAAGTACATCCCTCCTCCACTATCTCCATTGCATACATTTGTACCTGAAAAAATGAGCATGTGAGTACGATAATCATTTATTTTTAGCAATTATACAGGAGTTGTATATGTTCATTGTTTGGAAATGGAAATGTTTACCATTCATAAATCCAGCGCAGTATGTCGTGGAACGGGTTTGTAGTTGTGCTGTCATAGAATTTTGAACATTTTCTAAACAAGCGCGAGGACTTACAACAGGAAGTGTGGTAACTTTCAACGTTTCTGCAAGATTCCCTGCTTCGTCTTTACCCCAACCGGGAACCTTTGAAATAAAAATGACACAACACAATAACATTTTGTATTATTTCATTAAAGTAATGCTGAACTAATGAATGAACTGTTTATGTCTTCATGACAAACTTTGAGCCCGAGAATTCATTAATAATTTTCGACCCACAATTACTTTCACAGAAAGGACCATAACTTTTATAGCAAATTTTTGTAATAATTTTTGAGCAGCGCTGTTTGACCATATCAGTTTACGCCTTATGACTACAGCATTTCAGCAAAGTGTGAACCAAAATGTGAAACATAATATAACATAACAAAATTTTGACTATTTTTAATCTAAATATTGGCCCTTAACTGTGACTCAAACTCTGCCAGTAATTGACCTAATTGTACAAAAAGCTCTAGTGATACCCAGTGTTCACTCCATAGGGTATTTATGTATGTGAGGAAAAATATGTATGCTTGACACGACAAAAATGTGTCCGAAAATATTTTTGATCTCTCATTTGTGGCCAGTAATTCCCCATATGAGGGAGTTAAGGGATCAGTTTCAAAGAAACAATTTCTCAAATATTTCATTTTGTACGCGGATGCGGTCATTCCCAACTTTTTTATTTACTTTTTCACCTCTCTAGAATTTTGCCTATTCCAACCTCAACCTCGGTGGCTTATCTCAAACGTTGCACATAAGTTTATTTTAAGATAAGTTTATTTTTTACATGTGCCTACAAATCTATTTTAAGAGCATGTTCTAATCAAAAATATTTTTCCATTAAATCTTTACCAAAAGTGTATTTAACTTCATAGCTTACAACCTACAACGACATCCATGTAGCCCCTTGTAACTACACATCCTTGCTACTTCCCGCGATTGTATAATTATTACACATTTAAGTTTGCCCGTCCGTCCACGTGTGTTATTGTCATTTTTACTGTTCTCATTCTCTCACTCATCACTGTGTCAATTTAATTCCAAAACAATCCCCTTATTTACAAATTGGTGATTTTGTGCAAATTTTTATTTTATATAACTCCTAGCAAGTCCTCCCTGCACTTGGATAATATTTGACAAAGTGATTTTTACCGATCAACGGCCACCTCTTTGACTCTTTTGTCCTGGAACAAAACATTCTTGGACAGAAGGTTAGGTAAGTCAAGCGTATAATTCACTGCTATTGTTCACTCATTGTAAGTTCATTGTATAATATATATGAGTACTTACCGTGCCAATGGATTGATCCGACAGATGAAGTTCTTCAACAGCCGAATCCGATGTTTGTGGAAAGCAGATCGGGCGAACGTAATAATTTATTTGGACTGGACCCCGCAATAATATCAAGGCAATATCTGAATCGTAACCCAACGGGCTGAAGGATGGATGAATCACAATATCACTGACTTCCAATGACTGAAAACAAAATCACATAGAATAGGAATTTAGTCCATCCACAGAATTCTAATAATACATCACATGTGTAAGTAGAATATACATTAGTCCTTCAATTATTATTACCTGCACAGACTCATTTTCTTCCTCTCGATAATACTTGCCTAAATCAACACGCAAATCATTCTTGGATATAATTTCCCTTGTCTCCTGATGAGTAACGCAATGTGCAGCCGTGAGAATTGCCCTGTCACTTATAAGTGTTCCTCCACAAATATATTCCCAGTTTGAGGTGTCGTCAGGGTCATTCTGCAAGAATAGCGCCGCATGCCAGGGCCACTGTCCTCTTGACGTAGAGTAGCCATGGGTGATGTACGGAATTCGAGGAGCACTGGACAGACCACATTGAAGAGCACAGCCGAACTGGTCGGTGCTTCCTGTCCAAGTGCCACCCTCTTTACATTTCCTATATGAATTAATGACTCCAGTCGTTGTTTCATAATATTCCTTGCAAGAATATTTGGCTTCAGATCCTACCGGCACCGAATTTTCGCATGAAGTTGTTTGTACAAAATTGCTCCGATAAGTACACTCGATTTTTACACCAGGAGACTTTGGAGATAATGAGGGACAAGTGAAAATATGTTTCTCTTGGTCTAGCCCTATTTGAAATCGGGAACCCGGTGGAGGCTCTTTCGGAGGTCGATAATTGGGTTGATGCGAGCTGTGTGTTGGAGGTGCAGAGCTAATTCTTTCGTCGAGGGTATAATTCGGACGTAATAATGTTGTCTCTTGAGGAGCCTCCACTTTATTTTTGGTAGTAGGGGCTGGGGTTTGGTTCATTGGATGTGGTTCCTCGGGAGAAGGATGCGGGGATACACAAAGCAATCGACGGCTCTCCCCCGTCCATTGACCATTTTTGCAAGTCCACATATTTGCGTGACCGCTCTTGCTCACAAATGGTGCCTGACATTCCAGAATTCCTACTGTCCCGGACTCGACAGTAGCCTCAGTCCCACAGCCCTCATGATTTTCAGGCCCTTCAGGGAATTTACAAATTAGTGAGAATCTTGGGTCTTTTGGGACATTTAGTTTTCTACAACGTCTTCCTCCATGCGAGTTTACTTGATAATTAGAAACTGGGCTTAGTGCCTCAATGAAGCCTCCCTCCGTTTGTGAAATTTTGGTGTCGTTAAATGATTTCCAACCAGCTCGATGTAAGTCCACACAGTTATTATAAAAAGGAGGCTTCCATTCCTCATTGTTCACGCAAGTAGAATAAAACTTGAGGTTGCTCCCTTGAAAATCGCAAGAGATCAAACCTGTCCAGTCCACTGGAACTCTAGTAATTTTTATTGAGTTTGGGTGATAAGATTTGTGATTATCATCTGTTTAGGTGTTAGTATTTCAAGTAATTTAGATAATTCTTACCGGTTGCTTTGACCTCGACAGACAGGGTGATTCCTTTGCTCCTCACACTGTTCTAAGGAAAATTCCACTTCAGTATCAAATTTGGGTACGGTGCATCCTAAGTAATGTATAGCTCCAGCTCGACGGTTACTATAAACACTACTAGGATAAAAGGGTCTTGGCCTTGGCCTTGGCTTTGCTCTCATGTGAATGATAGGCCCATCTCCATTGCCAAACCAAAAGCCTGAAATGAAAATAAAAATAATTTATAATTTATTGTTTAGAATTTTAAAGTTAAAAATCAGTCCAACCACGTGGGTAAATTTCAATAATTTTTTCTTACCTTCAGTAATTCCAAAAGTTGTGATGCACAAGGCTACAGAACAAAGTGAATAAGGTGCTGTAAATCTGAGAATCATATTGGACTGGTTAGTTAAAAACAAGGCTGCAAGGAGGAAATAGTTTTATGATGTGATACTATTATACACGTTCACTTAAAATCTTAAGAGAACTTCCTGTTCAATAATGTGTAGCAATATACTGAATATTTGTAACTGGTATGGTACGAGTTATTTACTACACTTCAGCTGTAACCACAATCTGCATCGGGACACAAGTCCTGGCGCCTTCTTCATACATTCACCTTTGTGGCTCCTTTCACCAAATCCCAAAAGTATTTATAAATTATGTTCCTGGAAGGTTGACACTTGACATAAACAATTTCCAAGATGTGTGTATCTATAGCTATATCCTATATATCTAATATTTTCCCGATCTAAAAGGAGAACTTTTGCTTGGGGGTAGAGGCATTAGGCTGAAAACGACAATACAGAGCTTAATTACGTAAAACAAAGCTTCAATGTTGAGCAAATGTTCCAGTGCATTCCCTTTACCTACTGAACGTCACTTGTTTACAACTTAGATAACGAAGCGATACAAAATTTTCTCATTCGGTCGTAATGAAATACTTGTAAAAATATACGAATTATGTTATTATAGATTATTATTGTGTGTGGAGAAACGTTCCAAGGGCCAGCTCAAATTGCGTTTTGGTTTAGTTGAAATTGCAAATACGGGGATTATGTGATTAATGATACCTCTCTCATTATTATTTCTTAGAATCAGGATCCGTTTCTACTTACCATTCCGTGAACTAAATTGATTTAGAGCCGGCACCCCAATCGACATAGATCATCCAAGAAAGGCTACTGTTAAAAGACCATGGCTGAGACGGAAGGGGTAAGGTGTTAAATTTTTGAACAGTCCATTGTTTTGTCGCCGAATATTTTTTTACTATTATCGTATGGTGCGTTTATTACACTAAGAGATTTAAAATAAAATTTTACACAAGTTTACATTTAAGCTGACAGTAATAATAATATATATAATATATTATATACATGTGCTTTAAATTTCAGAAACTCTGTGAGACTCGGGTTAGGTACATCCATCACAAAGCTGGGCCTGATGTTGCGATCCCCCACAACAAAGCATACAGCCATGTTCACAAATTAGAGTTAAACACGGCTCCAACAGACACCATTATCATGGAAAAATTAGAGGACAGTGTTGTGACATTCCTTAGGATTTTGCACATTAATTACCGTCGAGTGACCCCTTTGTTCCTCAGGGAGTACTCAAACGTTGAGCGCCTGGAAGTTGGATGTTCCTTGTCCATTTACTGGCTGTAAATGATATTTTTATAATAATTATATATAGCATATATGTAAATGTAACATGAAAATTATGCATGCAAAAATTAATATTATGCTGTAGATTTCGCCAGCTCCATCACTTTCCCAAGCTAAGGACCATCCGTTTTGGGATGAAAATGTTTGTTCCAAAGGATGAGGAAGCAAATCCTTGCCAGGCCACGCGTGAACACAACTCTGTCGAGAGAGTGGAAATCAATTACGACCCTCATCAATACATTAAACTCGCTCCTATCGAAAAATCTAGTGTTGAAATGCAGTTGCACCAAGTACTGGACCAGACCCAGTTTTATTTCCCCAATCTCAAGTTCTGTGATATCAATGTCCCAAAGAGTATGGACATTATTTTGGACAAGTTTACCAAACTTTTCCCCGAAATGTGTCGGGCTGGAGAAAAGCGGACGAGCGACGCTCTGGTAAATTTATCTCGAATCTCCTCATTTTTAATTACTACCATTTCAATTGGAAATTGTTCATGGGGTTAAAATCAATGCTCATTCTGTATTTTTCTGGATTCCAGGTGTCATTTAAGTGTAACTTGGTGAGCTATAAAAGGAAACACGAGGAGATCAGCTATGAGGGAAATAGGGCGTCCAGCAGCAGCAGTAGAGACATTCCTTTAACCGACCAGCCAAATCTCCTGCAGCCACGGGATGTGTCCACTTATTCTTTTATGAAGCATAAAATTGAGGCAGTAGTAGAAGATGACCCGGAACCGGAAATTGTGGTTTTGGGCACTTCACCTATAGTGGATCTTGAAGGGAATGGTGAACCCAGTAATTTTGTCAATTCTGCCAGAATTTCTTCAGACAGCAACGACACCGTTTACTTTGACAAAAGGCAAAGACGACGGGGGAGTTCTCCGTCGTTGTTATCGAATTCCAGCAAGAATGATTATTAGTGACAACAGTGCACCCAGCCATTTTGTAAAGTGCAATCAAGTGTTTGGACTGAGGACATGAGATATGAAATACAGTAGTATAATATATTTTAAAATACTAGAAGTAAATACTAGAATGCATTTTTAGGGACTTTATTGTATTATTATTGATTGTTAGGATGCTAAGCAAATGTGCCTTTACCCATGCTGAGGATAATTTGTTGCTTTGTTATATGTGTGTTATATATAGATATAGCAATGTCTGAAGTTACTTTGAGTAACAGTTTCCAAACAGCAATGTTTCAAGAACAAGAATACAAATACAAAGAAAGAAAGCAAAAGATTCAAAGAAGAGCAATTTCTAGATCATCAGGTTACTTTATTTTTTAAGACTTTAGAGTACCAAATAGAAGACATTTTTAACATATAAATAAATGCACCTACAAATGGAATGTTGTTGATTTGTAAGGTTAGTTCATAAATAAATAAAGGATAAGTAGGTAGGACTTGTATACGAATAATTGTGAGTCTTTCTGTCAGAGCTTTGTTATGTTTGAGCGACTGGAATTAAAAGCCGTGTACTGTATTCTTCTTTCAATTTTATGTCTGTTTAGTTTGTTTTTACGTACAATGTAGTACGTACAATACATACAAATACAAAATTCCCACGGTTTTCATAATGGTTTTACCTTTCCAAGAATGGAAAATTTTCTTGGAACTTTTACTACAAAGTTTAAAAATCAGTTAAGATTATTATTTGTTGCTTCAAGCGAACTTGTTCTCTACTCTATGTGTAATTATTAAATATACACTAAAAGTCGGGTTCTTCCTGTTAAATATACCCCAGTAAGTTTGTTAACCTAATACTTTTCTAAGAGTGAGAAAACTGGTGTTATATTACATGTAAAATCTATTATAATATATAGCAATAGCCGTAGTAATTAGTGCAAGAAAGATAATTAAATTGCTTAGGAATTTTGTTGGATGCGCTTCAAGCTATGGTTAAAAGGGTTACAATTTAGTATTTAGTATGTACTAAAATAATACCTCTACAACAATAATTATTATTATTGTAATTAATTGTTATTATTATCATTACAAGTTTTCCGGGCATTTTCAAACCAGCAATACTCTTTAACATGTGAGCCCTGTCTAGTGCATGGAAGGATGACCGGTGGAACCGTGAATTGCCCACGTAAATAATTAATTTCCATTTGAACTTGGTCGACATTATTTTCAAAACATGTAGTGTATATATTATTGCCCAACAAGTTAAATTACTAAACTATTTATTAATTGACACAAGAACGTAACCTCAATGTTACTAGAAAATTCGTTGTGTATAACTGATATCGGAGTTCCCAAATCTCCATAATCCGCAATGTTGTCATTGATTTTTAGTTGATTTTTACAAATTTTGTCTGTTAATAAGTTTGAATAAAATTAAACTCAATAAAATTTGGTTGAAAAGACTGCTAGTGACGACCAGGGTAGTTTTAATTTACCGTAAGTACTTGTATGTATATAGCGAAGATTTTCAGACAAATGATTTTAAAATTGTCGTGTCAATCAACGGAACACTCATTCCTGACAAACACACTTTTCTCTATTCGGTTTTCTATATGTATATATACATATTTACTAAAAGTCGGTTTCTGTATGTTAAATTTTTCCCAGTAAGATTAAGATTATTGTTAAAATGATACTTTTGTAATAGTGAGAAAATTTGAGTTTTTTTTCATGCGAAATCTATATTTAATAATATATAGCAATAGTTTCAGGACGATACACAATTGAATTGTTTAGGTTTTATGCCGGATGTGCTTCAAGCTCGTCCTAAAGGTTAAAAGGGTTACATTTAGTATTTAGCATATACTAAAATTGGACCAAAGCGGGACTTGTTGTAATTCAAACGTCAAACGGAAAACCTGGCTGGGAAAAATTTTGCAAGGGCATCAGAATTTTGAGTTGTAAGGGGACTATAACAATTGGAATAATTGTTGAAAAGAAGCTACTATAAAACTTCCACTCAGTGAATTAAATTGACTCATTTAGTATTTGACGAGCCTCCCTCCGTGTAGGAAACTCTGGTGTCGTCAAATGATTTCCATCCAGCTCAATGCAAGTCCACAAAATTATTGTAAAAACGAGGCCTCCATTCCTCATTACTCACGCAAGGGGAATAAAACTTGAGGTTACTTCCTTGAAAATCGCAAGAGATCTAACCGGTCCAGTCCAGTGGAACTCTAGTAATTTTTATTGAGTTTGGCTGATAATTTTTGTGATTTATATGTTTAGGTGTTAGCATTTCAGGTAGTATACACGTTTCTTACCGGTAGCTTTTTGACCTCGACAGACAGGGTGATTCCTTTGCTCCTTAGGGTGTGCTCACATATGTAGAACCATTTCCGTCCGTAAACCTAAGTTTTTTTACGGGACGGAAGAAACCACTCACATAGAAACCGTTTGTTACCATTGAAAGGGATAAGCATTACGCGATAGGTTTCTTCCGTTTTACGGAAGAAAAATTTTACGGACGGATTCTATGTGAGCACACCCTTACACTGTCCTAGGGAAAATTCTACTCCAGTATCAAAGGGTATTGTGCATCCCAAGTAATAAATAGCTCCAGCTCAACGGTTACTACATATAAGCGCTACTAGGGTAAAAGGGTCTTGGCCTTGGCCTTGACTTGGCTCTCATGTGATTGATAGACCCATCTCCATTGCCAAACCAAAAGCCTGAAATGAAAATAATAATAATTACAAATAATTCAAAGTTTCATTTTTCAAGTTAATAATCACTCCAACCACGTGGGTATTTCAAAAAAATTTTTACCTTCAGTAATTCCAAAAGTTATGATACACAAGGCTACAGAACAAAGTGAATAAGGTGTTATGAATCTGAGAATCATATTGGGCTGGTTAAAAATAAGGCTGCCAGGAAAAAATAGTTCTGGGGTACTATACAAGTTCACTTAAAATCTTAAGGGAAATTCCTGTTAAATAATGTGTACTGAGCATGTGTTACTGATATGGTGCGAGTTATTTACTATTTCAGTTGTAACCAGAATGTACATCTTGACACAAGTCTTGCGATGCCTTGTTCATATATACACATTTGTGGCTCCTTTCAACAAAGCCCAAAAGTATTTATGAACTCTGTTCCTAGAAGAGTTACACAAACACTTTTCAAGGTCTATGTCTATACACTTACATCATATCTATAGCTATATCTAATATTTTCCCCATCCAAACGAAGAATTTTTGAGAAAGTGTTCCAGTTTCCAGTGCATTCCCTTCTTCCAACTGGAACACGTCGCTTGTAGAACCGCCAAGAAAGACCATAGCTAAAAGACCATGGCTGAGATGGAAGAGGTAAGCTGTAAAATTTTTCAACAGTAAATTGTTGTCTCCGAATAATTTATTATTACACTTATGGTGCATTTTCAAAATGAGCAGATTTAAAATAAAATTGTACATGTGTTTACTTACATGTCAGCTGACAATAATAATAAATAATAATATTAATAATAATATGCTTTGAATTTCAGAAACTCCGTGAGACTCGGATTAGGCATATTCATCACGATACAGATGGGCCAGCGGTTACAATCCCCCACAACAAAGCATACAGCCAAGTTCACAAACTAGTGGTGAACGCGGCTACAACAGATACAATTATCATGGAAGTAAAAGAGAACAGTGTTGTGACATTCCTGAGGATTTTGCACATTAATTACCGTCGAATGACCCCTATGTTCTTCAGAGAGTATTCCAACGTGGAGCGCCTGGAAGTTGGATGCTCCTTGTCCATTTACTGGCTGTGAATGATATTTTTATAATAATTGTTATGTTTAAATGCTATTGAAATGTAACATGAAAATTATATATGAAAAAATTGATCCTAATTATTAATTATTATTATTTCGCGTGTTTGAATTTAAGTATGAATTTTTTGCTGTATAGATTTCGCCATCTCCATTACTTTCCTAAGCTAAAGGCCATCCGGTTTGGGATGCAAATGTTTGAGCCAAATAAGGATGCGGAAAAAAATGTTTGCCAGGAGACGCGTGAGCACAACTCTGTCGAGAGAGTGGAAATCAATTACGACGCTGGTGAATACAATAAACTTACTTCTGACAACAAAGATTGTGTTGACAGACAGTTGCATCAAGTACTAGACCAGACCCAGTTTTATTTCCCCAATCTCAAGTTCTGTGATATCAATGTCCCAAAGAGAATGGAGACTGATTTGGACGATTTTACCAAACTTTTCCCCAAAATGGATCAGGCTGGAGTGAAACAGATGAGGTACAAGAAAACTCTGGTAAATTGATGGACTTGAATATGTTCTAAATAAAAATCTCGAATCTTCCCATTTGTAATTACGTCCAATTAAATTGTAAATTGTTCATGGCATTAAATTAATGCTCGTTCTGTATTTTTTTGAATTCCAGGTGTCATTCAAGTGTAACTCGGCGAGCTATAATAAAAGGAAACACGAGGAGATCAGCTATGAGGGAAATAGGGCGTCCAGCAGCAGCAGTAGATACATTCCTTTAACCGACCAACCAAATCTCCCGCAGCCACGGGATGTGTCTACTTATTCTTTTATGAAGCATAAAGTTGAGGCAGTAGTAGAAGATGACCCGGAACCAGATATTGTGCTTCTGGAAACGTCACCTGTAGTTGATGGGAATGTTCAACACAATAATTATTCCCATTCTGCCAGAATTTCTTCAGACAGCAAGGATACCGTTTTCTTTGACAAAAGGCGAAGACGACGGGAGGGTTCTCCAGGACGACGGAGGGCAGTAGATAGATAAGGTGTTTATTGACCGATACGACATAAGTCCTTACAGTCATTAAAGGTTTACATTTTTTACATTAATATTCCCTTTGCAGGGAATCAAATAGTAGTAATTCGTTTGACGTACATTTTATATGTTGTTTGATGTGTTCTTTTAGGTAGGTTCATATAAATTCATTTTGTATATATTTTTTTGTATTTTTACATTTCATGTATTGCTTGTTTATATATAAATATAGTTTAGCATTTGGGATTATGTATATTGTGGTGGTGGGTATAATTAGTATGTTGGAGCTTACGGTGGGTTTCTTTAGTGGTGCATTGTAAAAGTGTAGAAGTAGGTACGTATATAGAGATTCAGGCTGCTTGTGTATCATCTGCTATACCAGGTTCCTTCGGCTTGCTTCCATTTGTACGTATGGATGGGTGGTGGTCTTGTTTCTGTATCTCTCCATTTATATATAGGGATCCACCTCTCGCCGTATAGTGTTGATCGTCTATGTGTACACTGCAGTTCTCTCTTTTTTCTACCTTCGCCTTCTTCTTTCTTGCTTTTCTTATCTCATTTCTGATTAGGAAGCGGTTCATGTCTTCTGTGGGGGATACATCATCATTTATGTAAATACCGGCTTTGTAGAGCATCGAGTCTCTCTCTCTGGACTTGGTGATAAGGTGACGTGCGATGTTGGGCTGCATCAGTTTCACCCTAATCTCCCCT
>JAQFXU010004567.1:0-13227 GCA_034693705.1 Spatulosminthurus flaviceps | reverse complement strand
ACTGTAATGACACGTGGAAGCCGTGAGGTACAATTTGCATTTGATATTCCTTATGTACCAGCTCCAAATATTGTAATGTTTGAGTAAATATAATGGTTTCATAAACTATCCGAGATTCCTTTCTTTATCTTTGTGAAAGATTTAAAGCTGGGAATTTATGAAGACACTAAATCCTCTCAAGTGTCATGTCGTATTATGCGTCACATTAAAGCTAAAAGTGCTCTGTTTAGGTGGAAAGCCCAGAATCTGGAAAATTCAGTTGAATGTAACATTTTTCATTCAAAAGTAGGCAGAATCTAAGAATTTACGTGGTTTGATTTTAATGCATACCTTGGCTTGGGTAAAAAATACATATAACTCCCACAGCATAATGGCCAATAAAATGCATCATAGTCTTGACACTAATATTTCTATATAACTACTCGTGAGATATATAAGAGCTTCATTTTTACTCCTAAAACTTTTAAGTGATCAATAATAACTTCAGAATTTGATTGTTATATGTCATATGTCCCACAGTACCACAAGAAAGAATGGGAGTGAGCAGTGGGAAGGAAATTCTAGGTTCAAAATCTGAATTTGCTGTCAATAAATCGATAGCGAACAAAATTTTGAAAAAGTACCATTTTGAAATAATACTGAAATTTTGAAAAATTACAAATAAATTAAAAATTTTGTAAAATTATCATTTTCAAATAATATTGAAATTTTAAAAAATTACAAATAAATTAAAAATTTTGTAAAATTATCATTTTCAAATAATATTGAAATTTTAAAAAATTTCAAATAAATTTAAAATTTTGTAAAATTATGATTTTCAAATAACACTGAAATTTTGTAAAATTACTATTTTTAAAAAATGATCAAAATCACCAAAATTTTGAAAAATACTTTATTTTGCTTGTTCATCATTGCTGAATGAAGAAAACAGGTCAGCTCTTCAAGCGCTAACAAAATGTTATAGAGCGTTCAGAAGGTTAGCCCACAACAATTCCCAGAGTGGTCCCCGTGACATAGCACTTACTATTTACTATACCACTGCAACATGTTCTTATTGAAACATTAAAAAATTTCGAATGCTTTCTCGAAATTTTGAAACATTTCAAAAATGTATAATATCTGTAGCTGCCACAGCGAAAGAAAGCATGTACTCAACTTTCAAATAGCCACGCCATGTCTTCAGTATAAATAGGGCATAAGTTTTTGAGATCATAAATTCAAGCTATAGTTGCTTGTTCATTGCATTATTTCACTCAAACTAGAAGCACGTTTGTTACGAGAATTTAATGTTATATCAAAATATACATGCTGTGAGTAGAAAAGAGAAAATAGCTGGAGGTATGGAACTTCAAATTCAAAGGTTCTTGGAATTTCATGATTGAATAAGGTTGAATAAACATTTCTAATAATTGTGGAACATACATATGATGATTTGATAATTCTTCGGGGATGATTTGATTCTGATAATTTTTCCCATCCATGTTAATCTCACCGTCGCTACAGCGTCCCTTTGGGATAGCAATAATTAATTACTAATCATGTTTTTTAAGCTCGGATTAAACCGTTCAATTGATACTTTCTTTTTATTATGCAACCAATGTTATGGGCTCAAAAAAACAGTAACCTTTCCATTATCTGCATGTACTTCATTAAGGAACTTCGCCATAGTATTGATTCTCCCGAGGAAATGCCATTGGCGTAATTATGAAGGAATCTTTTAATTCAAAATGCGAAACTGTCAGAGCATCAATTTCGATGTCCCCAACTTTCATTGTCGATGTCGAAATGTACACTTGCCATGGAGCATATGAAATAAAATTTACATTTCATAAACGTACGAAATTTGTTAACAATTTTTTAAAATTACGTTATCTAAAATAAATATTACGATTGTCATTGCATTTTCAATTCCTAACGTTCCTTGAGGCTACTAATAAAAATAAGTAAAGGTATTTTTACCATATTATTTTTCTAAGCATCCAGGCCAGATTTGTTTTTGCCCTGCAAATTTTTCGTAAATATTTTACACGTTATTAAGTACATACTTAAACGTCAAAAAAAGTACTTGCACTTTGATGCTCTTGAAATGACTATTTTATGTGTGATTAACTAATTTGCCCAATTTTTGGCAAAATACATCATTCGCAATTTTACGTTTCTCTAAGTGGCCTACTCATTACTTTCTGTCTGCTTACTTTACTTGGGCTGTCTACCAAAAGAAGAGTAACACGTAATGTAACACGGGCTTTGATGTAATAATTTCCTTTAAAATATGCTAAATGCAAAAATAATAGGAAATTGTCCTTCAAACGTTTGACTCTCAAAATTGGCAAGACAAGTAAGGAAGGAAAGTATTCAACCATAAGTACTTTTGAGGAATATTAAGCAACATAACTACATACTTCTGAGTATGCAGTACAGGTGAGTTCTCTTTTTACGCCCTCACATGTCAACGCCCCTCAAGTATTAATGTACTTTCAATGTAGTTGAGCACAATAACTTGAGAGATTTTGGCTTTGCAAATTCAGCAAATAATGCAATACATATGTAATGTACAGCAGAGAGAGACAGAGTGTGTGAGAGTTCTCAGGCAAGGACGTCGAGTGGTTGGTTTTCGGTGTGACTGACTTATCTCTCTTTGTCATATAAGCATATCGGACACAAAAGCTTTTTTCTAGTTACCCATCATCCTACCTTTCTCCGTGATGACACTGAATGTTGATGGAAAGATTTGGATAGAGGGGATCATATACATAAGAAGAACCACGGAGGCGTGCTTGGAGAGGGCCAAACCAATTTGTTTTTAGCTTCCCGTTTGTTTCTACCTACTACAATATGGCACTGCTTGTGAGGGAAACCTTGCCTGCTGCAGGTCGTTGTATCCCTACGGAAGAGGCCTTCACTTTCAGTGCGACATGGACTCATTTCCTCGGTGAAATGCATTGGCTCAAAGCTGCCGATGCCTTTCATCCTTATCCACAATACTTCTTCGGGTTCTTCGGGCCATATTGCCTTTTACCTGCAAGGTGGTAGGTTTCAACTGGCTCTGGGCAAAATTATTGTTATTTCAGGGGGGCGAGTTAGTTTCATTTGAGGTAACTTCGGGTCCAAGATTTATTTCTTTGAGAGGGGACGGAGGTCTCTATCGGATATAATTATACTAATCAAGGGGCAGTTTAGTCTCAATGTTTACAAGTTTTTAATAATTGTGCTAACGAGCCATTGCTAAGCCACCACCACTTGTGTTGGCGCGGAACTTTTAAACGAAAGATAAAAGGGAAATTGGAAAAGTTATAAATGATAAACATGCTTTCATTGCTGTGCTGGCTAAAAGCAAGGATTTTCATTTAGTTTGCATATGGAGAAACAGACGCCTCAGAAGGAATCCCATGCAGAGCTTCGTTCTTTTTAAGGAAATGAAATTTTGACGATGGAGTTAGTTTACTAAAAAAAAGAGGGAAGAAATAACAGATACGAAAAAGAAAGTAGGAGAAATTTTATTGCTGCTTTTCCACCACGTTTTTTCATATGCAACAACTTTATACACAGCTATTTCCTCGCAGTACCAATAAAGCTGATTGGTTGATAAGAAAACATGTTTTTTCCCAAATGGTGACAGCTCAAATTCTTCTTCCCATTTCATGTTGCCTTCGTAAAATAAATTACTTCTAACTCTGATGAACATTCATAACCGAGAAAATGTGATTGTGAGTAGGACAGAATTGAAAGCACACACACACACAAACACACACACACAGACACTCGAGTTTTTATGTTAATAAAATGTATTTTACTCGTAAATATGTATATTTAAATCAGGTCACAACTTGATATTATCTCTAAGGATATTAATCTGGTTTAAAATACAAACTAATTTTGAGATTTAAATACATTATGGAGTATCTGTGGTGAATACATCATAAAACCTTTGTAACACCAAAAAATTTTCTCTGTGATAAAACGATGTGCTTAAGTACATACATTTATACATGAATATAAAATCCTTAGCTCTGCCCTTGACGATCAAATTTACCTAGACTTGATAGATTCCATAATGATAGCAAGAATGCGTCAAAAAATATTTCTCGTAACGAAAACTAATACAAATTTCGGAATGCATCTCAGGTACATATTTTTCTTCTAAAGACTACAATGCTATATGGAGCTCGTTTGATGATATTACCCTCAACCTCCTTTGTTGGCCAAGACTTGAACGGGAGCGAGCTAGAAAAACGTAGTGGACCTTCGTTGTTTTCATAGCCCACATCAAAGCTCCCTTGAATCCTGACCTTTTGTTTCTTCCCTCATGTACGTATGGAGTTGGAACGGTAATTTTCCAAATTACTTCCTAAGCGGTTATACTATGTAATGTTGTGCTTTTCCTTTGAAAATGCCTCTGCATAGGAAAAAGGAATAAATTAGATTCTCAGAGGACCCCAATACATTTTTGCCATCCAAAGGTTTTCCGCCTTTGCTTTCCCCATTCCTTTCAGTCCTCGGCAATAAAAATTGATTGATACAAGGAAAATGAATGAGAATTTTTGACAAATGGGGCAAATTTACAAAAAAAGTAATATTAAGACCAGGCACTCACTCTCTCCTAGTCCGTAATCCCTTGAAACTTCTGTGGGGTTGATTAATTTGGAAGATGATCTTCTTTAACTACAAGAATAAAATGTATCCGAGTCGGCAATGGAAGAGTAGCTGTTGTCACTATAAGCGCATGGGTTCTTGTAGATATGAACCGTCTGGGAATTCAAATGCATATTTAATATTAGTGAGGAGGACATTGTTGGTTTCAAACCATTAAATTCTAGTAAATTTGTCACCGTAGATATGTGTATACATTTTGTACAACTAACGTATACACATACCAATATACACAAATACTTCAAGCGGAAAAAACTATTACAACCAGGACAGACATTCTGTTTTGTACAGGCGGAGAGTTGGTAGAAATGGTGGAGGAGTCGACAGGATATTTTTGAATAATTTCTAGGGAAACAAGTTCCACTTCGTGAGAAATGTCATATTGGATACTAGAAACTTTCCAAACCGCAGCTCTTCTCGAATGAAAAATAAATAATCCTCTTTCTATTCCCCAAAACATCACCAGCTACATGGTTTTGAATGGGGATGAAAAAATTCTCATATTGTATATTCTAACCTAACCCCTCCTACATAGTTTAGTAGGAGAAACTACAGATTTAAGTCACCATACATGACGCGTGGATTCTTTAACTTTTCTTCATCCTACCAACTCGTTTTCATTTTTCCTATTATTTTGTATTCCACTTGAGTCTCAATAGTTTCTATCAGATGTTACAGTTATTTCCTTTCATACTCCGAAACCATATCATTTCATCTTAATAGATTCCCATGTACTCGGAACAGTGGGAAAGTGCCGTTTTCACTTTTCAATCAATTCACAATACATAATATCATTCGGAGGAAAGTTTTTTCCTTCTTGGTTTTCCTATACCACAATTCCCGCAGCTTAAGAATAGTACTATTTTATTCCTTCCTGTATTCTCATATAATATTATTATTTCTCATAGTAATTAATTCCATTTTAACACGAAATCCAACATTTCTACAGTTTCCTATACTTTCACATCGCTAAGTATAATTTCAGCACACAGTTTTTTCCCACTCGCTATGAACCTCCACTATGAACCTCAGGCGGGCCATCATTTCAAAATATATTTTAAGATTTTATAAATTAATAACTTATTATGGATAACTCTGCACTTACCTCCATAGTGGAATCATTGTACTTGGTCAGAGATCTGTCACTACTTCTCCAATTCCCTCCGCTAACTGAACGGAGAATATCTGAAAATGAAGAGAAAAATAATTCAGGGGTGGTTACTACAAACTATGATTTTATTGAGAAAAAATGTTTTAAAATCTTTGTGTGCTCTCTTTTTAATATTGATATCAATGAAGAATAATACTGCCAATCAAATACTGAATAAAATAAAATACTATTATCTAGAGATGAAGAAATAAATCGGTCAAGGCAAGAAATTAGGCATTACTTACCACTTAGAT
This sequence comes from Spatulosminthurus flaviceps, assembly GCA_034693705.1. NCBI lineage: Eukaryota > Metazoa > Arthropoda > Collembola > Symphypleona > Sminthuridae > Spatulosminthurus > Spatulosminthurus flaviceps. The sequence continues at coordinate 7,173 of JAQFXU010004567.1, read as the reverse complement.
TACTTGGTGACGTCATCACGGAATTATAAAGAGACTGCTCATCATCATCGAAGTAAGTGGCAGACTCATCTTCACTACAAGACGTTATACAAGAAGAGTCCAGACTTGCATTTTGACAAGGACGTGCTCTTACGACTTTGGTCTGGGAATCCCTCCGACTTTGAAAAATACAACTTTGAATGTTACAACCGTCACTCAGGCTGTCCTCGACCTCGTAGGGATCTGTCATTGATTTCCCTCTGTCAACTTGCTTAGAACGGACCTTTTTACTTGATGTATCAAAGGATGTTGTCACTTGCTCAAATTTCGATTCTCTACAAGAGAATTTCCGGCAAAGATCATTGTCACCACTTGTATAGCATTTAGGGAAATTTGTCGGATGGAAGCGGCGGGAGTTGACATTGCAGAGGCTGCAAAGACAACCAGAGGAATTGTTTCTAGATTCCTCTCCTGGTTGACAGAGAGTATTTTCCGTTGAGAGGGTGGATTTGGATTCCTTTGAAACACCATATCTACGGACTTTTGTTACACATTTAGTCCGTTTGAGCTGGACAACATTATTACGGGCATGAGCAGGATGACTAGTGGCAGGGAATTGTTGGAAGGATTTTCGGGAACATGGATATGGACAGTGGGGAGATGGGCATTTCCATGATAAAAAGTTTTCACTGCTCACTGACGGTTTGAGGTGCCTTATCGACGCATCACCTGCTGAGGAAATCACTCTTTGGAGTACATTACTCTTAACATTGCTCCCAGCCCGAAGTAACTTTCGTCGTCTGAAAGTCGTAATGTCACATGAATCTTCTACCACTGACTCATCTAGACTTTTGCTACACTTCATCATAGCCTGCTTGGCTGAATTTCCAGTGTACTTAACATCAGATACTTGGGACTTGACTGTCTTCGCAGTCGTGATTGTAGCATGAACTGACGACTTGAGCTCATCTCCATCAAAACTTGAGACTGTAGAATTGTCCACTTTTAAAAGATTTTCTAAGCAGTTTTCACTCCTGAAAAATGACTTTCGTAGACGCTGCATCTTCTCACAACTACAGTCACTCATACTTATGTCCATGGGAATTTTGACAAGCCTTTCATCCGGAATTAAATCTGGCTCGGAGCGCGCAGCTGTATTAATTGCAGTCACTGTAGCAATAAAGAAAATATACACATTTTTCTAAAAAATTAACATTAATTTCATTCCGGATTTAACAGAAGACAGAATCCCGCTTGGAAATAAATATGAATCCTGCATATTCATTTTGAATATATATATTAAAGAGTATTAGGCAAACTCCCTCTGATGTTCAATCGGCCATTTAATTAAATGAAATAAATTGAATTAAGCTTGAGTGTAAAAAGCTTTATGGTAATGTTAGGTACGTACAAACACGGTTGAATAACATTTATATTTATCATTTCGTCAGTAGGTCAACAAAACGTTTTGCTAGAATTGCACCCGGCACCGGCTGGAAATTGGAGGGATACGTTTGTTGACATTTGAGACAAACCTTTAATATTTATATATCTGCTCATACTCATTTGTTGGTCCAGAGTGTTATTTATCTTTTATAACTGAATAACACTGCTCAGGGTTATACACTCAAATACACTTGTATGAATATCGCAGGGGCACTAATTGAGAATTATTACATACGCATACGCTCTTATGAAAACACCCGGGATAAATTTCTCCGGGTGCAACTTCAAAGGTAACCTAGACTTTTTTGGACGTTGAGCATATATACATAATTACATTTAGTACAAAATTCGCTTACACAGCATTTCTCTCAATTATTTACATAACATGAGGAGTACAAGTAATGGAACCTTGAGTGAATCATAATAAAATACACCCAACGAGGGATTTCTGTTGAAACAACAACAGCAATCTGTGGCCTGTGGCAACCCTTCAAGTTAAGAATATTAAGCGTAAATTATTTCATTAATTATTTATTTATTCCCATTAAATTTTGCAACAACAGCATTTTACTTATTACATCATTCCCGATGAAGTTCAAATTATTACATGGTGTAGGATTTGTAATTTAGCTGGATTAAGTGACAAAGTACAAACGTACACGCAAGCCTGAAATTGCTCGCGTATCTTAATATTTTAAGAATTTTTTGGCTCATAATTTCAAACCTATCGCCAATTATCACGAATTAAAATTTTTTTCCTGCGGTCCTATTTGCGGGAACACGTACAATTTAAAGTATTTTCTACGGAGTATTTTCACTCCTTAATAGGGGACCGTCAAAAATAGACTCGCTTAGATTCCTTTTACGTCCCCTACTGACTCAGTCAGTAATGGCTAAAATCGTTGAATAATTTAGTGGAGAAGCTACCACAACCTTTTGACTATCAAAAGAAAGTGGTCTGGTGAAAGCATCCTTAAAAGTTGCAGTAATTGTGAAAGAAAGTCAATGGTGAAAGCTACATAATTTACTTACGTGTGCTACCTCTCTTTCCAAGGAAGGGAGAAAACAAAGTGAAAGTCCTTTGAATCGTTCATGTATATGTATTAAATTACTCCTGTCTCACCATATACTGATACATTGTACATAGATCTCGATGAGATTATGTCGTATAGGCTGTACACATTACACGTATACTCCATAGTCTACATAAACCATGCACTCATACGTATGCGAAAATATGTGAGCGACGGAAAGTTATGGAACTGTAGAGATTTTCTCATAAAAGGAATGTGCGAGCATTAGGGATTTTCAAACTATTTAACTCACTACCGTCGCGTCACCTGAGAGTCCAAAATTAGCCATATTTTGTTGAAGCCAATAATAATTCCAGATTGTCTCATACTAACAGTTTCAATAATTCAAAAAAAACTTATTCTCAAACGCTTTTCACACTCTTTTCGCATCATTTCGTATATTTTTTTAACGTATATCGAATCTTTTCAGATTGTAATAAGAAGAGGATCTTTGACTTTGAGAATATGAAGTAACAGCTAACGGCACTTTCTAGAACAAAGTAAAAACAACATGGTTCCTTGAGGAACTTGCTCGACATTTTATGTCCCTGATAACGGCATAGTATCCTATTGATTTTTTTCCATTACATGAAAATGCACTTTTTTGTCTCCAAGATGACCATGTATATAAAGCTAGAAAAGTATTCTTAGGAGTTTGTGAAGGCGAGTGAAAGTACCAATTCCCATCAAGTTTTATCCAAGCGCTTTATTTGAACCGATCAGAAACCTAATACATGGCAAGCATCAAACTTTGTGAGGAAACTTTTTCACAAAAAAGAAACAGAACTTTTTCAGCATCTGCACTTGTAGGGAGTATTTAGATGGATATAAGTCTAGATGAATGACTAATCCCCAAAATTTGAAACTCAGCGCTGACAGTTTATCGTTTATAATATAAAACACAAGAATATAAAAAGATAAATTGTAGGCCAACACTAAATCCTTAGTTCATTTGAATTCACACTCTCAGAAATACATGAGAATCACTGGAATTTAAATTCGTACCTACTTTTGTACATTTATAAGCTTCAATTATGGTAGTAGTAGGTTATTTATATTAACAAGTAGAATGAATACATTAAAGATCTTTACCTCCAATATCATCCACAGCTGTATACGTTCGCCCCGTAACGGTGTCGGACTCAATACCAATGGAACCTCTTCTGACCATTATCCAACCTTTACGGTTCATTGGAAAATCCGTCCCACTACTTCTACTTGAGTAAGTTCTCATCGAAGTTCCACGGTCACGATTGCCAGATTCCGAGTTCATTCCAAAAAGTCCAACTGGACGGTTGTTCCTCTTTTGAAATTCATCCGTGAATCGGACTCTACCATCGACGATGTGACGCTTCCCAGGAGGGTAGTACCTTGCCCCATGGTAACCAGCTGCATGGTAATGGTAACGGTCATGGGGGCTATTGGGGAAATGGCGGGCTTTGAGCATTCGAATAGCCGACCGGAAGTGAGGATGTGATAGTCCATAGACAATAGGATTGTAAATTACTGAAGCTTTGGCAAAAATTGCTGGGAGTGCAGTTCCAAGAGGAGTTAAGCTCGCAGCATCTCCAAATTGACCCACTAAAGATACCATCGCGTATGGTGTCCACGACATCAAGAAACAAACTATGATTGTCATGATAACCTGTTGAAACAATCCCAGTATTCCCGTAAACGTATGTCTCAAGATCTTCAAACTTCATCCTATCCATTGAAAAACAAATAAATACTGACAAACAGGTATTAACTTCATTCATCACCTGTGCCGTTCTCAAGTCATTCTTCGTAGGTCTTCTTTTATTATGGACGATCCCGTTACGCGTAACACCATTCATTTTATTCGAGTGTTGGCACACTACCCGAAGAATTCCTGCATAGGAAATTAAGATGACAGTAACAGGTACTACAAATCCAAAGAAGAGGATGAAGATGTAGTAAGAACGATTATTCCAGGTTCGTGTCGTGTAATCCCAGGAACATGAAGTTTCCAGACCTTCTCTCACATACCGACTCCAACCAATGAACGGTGGGAAGACCAGAATGAAGCAAAACAACCAGATGAATATACAAGTCTGAAAATACATAGAAAATTAGATGGTACGTATACACTTACACAATCTGTAACAAGATTACAAAGCAAAATCGTGAGTAACTTTCGTATATCTTCCATGGGTTGTTGCTGTTGCTAATATCAGTGAAGGTAAGGGTTTCAGACGAGTTTTGGTGGGAATCAAATCACAAGTCACGGAATATATGTATATTTATGCTTACATATTTTCACCTTTAACAACATTGAAAGGATTGATTGAAAGGACTCAATGTAATCAATAACGGTCTTAATGAATTTTTTTAAGGAATCCTAGAAATTTCCTACAACAGTTTTGATTAAACCCTTTGAGATTAAATTAACACAAGCTAACCAAACCATAAGAAACTGCACAGAACCCCAAAATGTATTCTTTTTGGAACTAACGAGGTCAGCTCTATGAAAAAGTTTTTTGTACACAATTAAAGCTACATGCATATTTTATGGATTAGTTTGCAAATTGCCTCCCTAATTTCATCTGCAACGTTGGTGGTAGGAGGCTAATTCATATTTTAAATCTACCGGAAATTATTATCAAGAGAATTTCAAGTATGATGAAAATAAAAAAATCAGTATGGGAGGAACCTTTTAGCAAATTGTCGAACTATCAAGAAAAACTGGCTAAAAAAATTAGAATAGTACTTTATGGAAGATTTTTTATTTGATTGGCAATGACTGTATTATTTCCCTAACGTGTTCGGTAACTAGATTCTCCTCATCTCTCCACTCTCTGGACCGCATATTATCTCGGATCTTGTTATCGATCAAGACGAAGAAGGAGACTTATTCAGTATTCCTCTCACTGCCAAATTTCTACGCCCGTACAAGCAAGCGTAGCTGCAGTATTTACTACCACTATTACTGCTATACTGTCGGGCGAAGTAGAGAAGAGGAAGGATAATGCTAGGAAATACGTTCCGTTACATTGCTTGTCTTGATAATTCTACGGGGTATACTCTTTGTTGAATCAACACCTTATGGCGTATGGAAACTATTCCATCCCTGCAAAGGGTCCAATGTCCAATTACTTGTAGATGGCATGGACCAATGTGCTGCTTGGGGGTGTAGACCAGATGGTTCTAGACTTGCACCATGTTATCCAAAAATTGATGAGCTTTTTTTATATACTGGAGTGGGTACGTACCTCAGGGTAAATGAATTTTTCATTGAAAATGAAATACCAACGTTACGTTGGTATAGTATCCAACCTTGAAAACATCAGGTTGAGAGTACCTTGAAATTACTCATACTGCAATGTAGTAATGCAGCTCTGCACAAGTAAATTTAAAACGCTCAAGAGATTCAGATTCATTGAGGTTTAAAGCACTAACTAAGCTCAAGCAGAAGTTCAGAGGAGAAAGTTACAAAATTGTAGATAAAGTGGTTTGTAAAAGCTTCAGCAGCCTCGTAGATCCGACGATCTGACTGTCTGAGCCAAAGATGCTGTATTTGTTCAAGTAGATCGTAAGTGTGATATATTGGGGCAACTGAAACATGTCTTGGGTAATAAGTCGCCTTAAATGTCTTATGCTAGTCGTAAGACGTACCAAAAGGAAAAGTGCTTGAGTGAATTCCGCATCCCGCATGCATTTTCAATGCTTCGTTTGTTGCTGAAATACATTCTACAATATATAATTTGTTTACTAATATTTAGCATATAGTCTAGATAACGTCTTGGCTCATGAATAACGTTTGGTGCTTTGGTTCAGTTATTTTTATGAGTCTTGTTTTCATGAGCAACTGGAATGTCTCGTAGTTTCGAGACTTTCACTTTGTTTTTCCCTGCTTATTAATTATGTACATATGTACATAATAACCTGACGCTTTAATTCACATTCTTGATGAATATGTTAAAAGTCTAGTGAGTAGAGCAACGTTTTAACAAGTGGATTGTGGAAAATTAGAATTTTATATAGCTGAATCCTGAATTGTAACTTTTGGACAAAAACTGGAATTTTGGATTTTTGGTAAAACGAGGTGGAAAAATTACCATGAACTGATTTTTGAAATCATGGTATTAAAACGTTTTACAGATTTTTACCTTCCTTGTCCTATTGTGCTAGGAATAGACAACATTCAATGCAAGTTATCAATCAATGTTGCTTAATACATTTATCAATGTACCCTAGTACATGTTGTTGTAAAATACTAGCACTGTACCCCAACAGCATGGGACCAAGAATCAGCTTCGTTAAAGCACGGATTTAAAAGGTAGAAAGTTGTACAAAGTTTGGCCCATTAAAATATGTGCTAGCGTTGAAGTACATCAACTATTATGGTGCTGCCTATAAAAAAGCACAGATTTTTTGCTATAAAAATCGACTATTTGACGCCACACCAAAAGGAATTTTGAACCCACGGTGTCTTGAAACTCATATTTTTCCATTTGCTCCATGTTTAATAAATAGACGTGCAGCATTCCTGTTCTCAGCACAGTATAACTAGATGGGGTGCGGGGGGGATAAATAGCACAGAGATAAAGTGCTCAACGATGATTAAAAAATTCCTTACGTTGCACACTTTTGCCAAATCGGTTAAAAACGGAACTTCGCATTTTCGCCAAAACACGAAAATTTGAGTTTAGCAAGT
>JAQFXU010004566.1:0-13227 GCA_034693705.1 Spatulosminthurus flaviceps | reverse complement strand
ACTGATGTTGATATACTGACTATTCGATAGAACCAAACCCCATAAACTAATTTCATTATTTTAGGTTAGGTTAGGTTAGGTTCCCAATCCCCAGAAATCGATTTAAATGTTTTAAGTAAGGTTAGGTCCCCAATCCCCAGAAAGTGATTTCATTATTTTAATATTTATATTCTTGCATTGAAAATAGCTTCATCGGTATCCAAGTTCGGCAAGTTGTTTTTCCAATTCCCATGAATTAAGAAATTATTTTCAACATTGGATAACATTTTACTTTACAAGGCAGAAAAGAACCCATGCAGCAAGGAAGAGTTGGACGTATCAGATTGAGTCTGAAGAGCGGTGGTTTTATCTATTCAGGGGTTTTACTTTACAACTCTTTCATTGAACCGCTAGAAACTGTTGGGGAATCCGTTTGTTAATTTAGTTAGACTTTCGCTGATGTATCTCTCCTACACTCTTGTCTTTTTGAGTGTATCAGAGTAATTTATTGCACATTCCTATAGGTTTATTCTATACAAGATTTTGAATTGATTTGATTCCCTGGTTCTTACATTTCATATTCAGCAGAATATTGGTATGGTGCCGTACATCATGCAGTTTGTTGCCAGAGCAACAACTTATTCATTGACATTGATTTCCCTGCTTATGTTATAGGAGGGGTTATTTCAGTTGCAGGTCATTTTTCCGGAGGGCTTGTGTCGGAGGTGTTATTTCCATACACCGATACACCGCGAGGGAGTATAGATTTTTTTCTTATTGTTATTTACCCTCACGTATTGGCGAATAAATAACACAAAGTATCCCATTAACTACGTAAATTCAGACAAGCTGGAAGACTGTGGTGGTGATTAATATAATTCAGATCTTTTATTGCACAGCCAACTATTTGATTTTGAGCCAAAATCTAAACCCAGGTCAAATTATGACTCCCGATTTCTTCTTTCCTCTTGAGCAGGGTAATGTGCTTGCAGATTTGTGCAATTCAGTCTAATGAATAAATTATAAATACTCTAAAACCAGTCCTATATTCCCTATGCTGCGCTCACTCCTCCTCCCCTTCGCATGTTACCCCTAAGCCCCAAAGTATATAAACAAAAATGCAGACCCTTAACATAAACCAACATAGGAGAGCTATTTCAAAGCGATGTTCTTCGAAGTAGTTCATCGCGACTTGTCAAGCGAGCGACCGAATTTTTTTTGGAAGTCGCGTCGCGTAACGACTCTCTGAGTAATAAAACCTGTGCGAAACCAGCTTTACTGATTCAGTTTTCAGTTGTTTGCGCTAGGAGGGATTTAGCATTTCAATTTAGAATTTAACATGCCGCTTTTGAGCGGCATGTTTGAAGCGGTAAGGTTTGAAAATACAAACCTTAAAGAAAGCGGCAGCAATAGAAGGGAGAGATATCACAAGCTGGGATGGAGGATGTAAAAGCCGCTACGTGGGCGAGGGAAGTTTCAAACCTTAAATATTTGGGATTATGGGAATGACATCGGGATAGCCTTTTATATTGTTGTGATTTGCAATGCAAATTTTGAATTGTCGTGTTCCGACTGTGAAGAAAATTATATAAGAAAAAGCTGTGAATAAAAATAAAATGAGAACCGCAGATAGATAGATACCAGGAAAAGAGAGGTTACACGTACACATCATCTGTAAAATCTGTATCATCACACTGCCAAGAGGCACAGGCCAACATTAATTAAATTCTTTAGCATCTTTACAATTGACTGGTTCGTCAGGGAAGGAATTCTTTTCAAAAAGTATTATAAATTATTTACTGTTAATAATTATTATTATTCAATTTAAGGCATAAGGTGTCAAAGATATTCGAAATTTTTTACGCTCGTACTTAATGGTATTATTGATTTAGCAAATAAAACATAATTTAATTCTTGAATAACATCTTTGTTCAGTGGGAATTTCTTGTAAAATCCCAAGCTTTGCCCTAATGTACGAATAAAAAAATCCATGAGTATGGATACTAAAGCTTTAATAGAAAATAAGGAAGTGTTTCTCTACAACATTCGAAAGGAAACGAAGCAAGACGGCTCGAATTCATATCGGTGAGTTTGTTTTTTAAATTAATAATTATTATTAGTACAGTCCTGATTCATAGCACACTGATCTACTGTCAGTACTTGTAAATGAAAATTGAACAAATTTTTGACGGTTGAAGTTTTTCAGTTTTTTATGCGATTTATTTTTAATTGCTTTTGTTCTTTTCTTTTGATAGTGCGGCGGATTGGGACATCAGCAGTCCAAATTGGAGTGGACAATTACGAGTGACCGTGGTGAACAAAGTTGAATGTCTTATACAGTTGATAGACGATGATGGTATTTATGGGAGGGTTCTCATTAGCGAGTTTCCAAGTAAGAACTTTGTGCCCGTGACGGATTCAAGTCGGTACTTCACGGTTGAGATCAGGAAAAAGAAAAAAGGTGAGAACTCAAGTATAGTTAACCTTTTGAAAATAGAAATTTCTCAATTTTGTGTATATTTGATGTTACTGAATTGTGAGCTTATTTTTAAAGATGAAACAGATGTTTGGTAGTGCAATAAATCCTCGATGATTTCTTGACACTGTAGGTAAAAAAAACTTTGTGGGCATCGGATTTTCAAGTAGAGAAGATAGTTCGGATGTCGTTAATGCCTTGAGAAGACATTTTGATCACTGTTCCAAGAGAATACGTGGGGTCAGGACAAGGAAATTTTCTGAATATCTAGTTTCAATAAGATAAAGAATTAAGACGACATGCTGTCATTCAAGTATTTTCGTTTATTTGTTTAGCGTATTGAATTTTCCGGGATTTTTGTTTTTTATTTCTGATTTGCAGGAGAAAGTTATTGTTAAACCCCCGGAAGAGAGACCGAGAGCTAATAAGCAAATTTCTGCCAGTAGAAATGATAGGAGGAATGAAAGAGGGAAGAGAACTAATTTGGATTTGAAGGAGATGGAAGCTGATTTAATTCCGGTAAAAAGATCCAGGGAAAGTAAGCAAAATTCTACTTCTAGAAGCGATTCACGGATTCGTGGAAGAGTAGAGAGAAGCAGTTTGGGTTTAAGGAAGAAAGCTGCTGAAGTAAGCCCGGCCAAGAGACCGAGGGATAGTGAACAAAAATCTGACCATCGATCTGATCTACGGTCCCCGGAAAAACAAACATACATCAGCAGAAGTGATGGACGTGTTCGTGAACGAGGTAAGTAAAGTTGTAAAGATTTATGGTATCATCAAATTATTTCCTAATGAATTAGTAGTTAAATATTTATTCCCAAATTATCAATGCCTTTTTAATTAGCTCAATCACCTGTGGTTCTTGAATCTTCAATTCCACCTCAGCCGAAAGGCAGCCTGGTTCCCGGTCAATTTTACCCTCCTGATTACATTCTTGCCCAAACCAATGATCGGGAGTATGAGTACGTGACAGGAGATGTGTTTAAGTGTCACTTATGCACGCTAACTTTTAGTGATCCACAGAAGATTACTACTCATTGGATGCGCAACCATCAACTAGATTATGCAGCTTGTTGTACGTGTAGGTTGCCATTTCCAACAACGAAAGAAAGGTTAGCTCACGACCGAAGATCCCATGCCGTTACTCGCCAGAGTAAGATTAGTGACAGCAAATTTGACTCGGATTGGCATGGGGACCAACCCATGCGTGCATCTCACGAACCTGATCATAGTAGAAATAGAAGTGTAGCAAAAGTGGGATCAAAAGAAAAAGAGGATGAAACCTGGGATTGTCCGAATTGCAATAGATCTTTTGTATCGAAAAGATCGAAGCAGCGTCATTCGAAAGTTTGCCGGTGGGGGTCAACAAAAAGTCAAGATAGAGAAGGTACTAGCACAGCAAGTTTAAGGGAGGAATCTCGATTGGAGGATGATGTCATGGTGATAAAAGACGGAAAAGAGGAATTCTACCCTCGCGGGAGCAGTACGGCGCCGATTGAAATTGAAACAGAATCAAATGTTCCTGGTTACCCTTATATACAAGGGATTTACTTCCGCTGTCATATATGCTCGCAAAAATTTGATGATCTTCCTTTGTTTGAGTATCATTGGAAGAAGCTGCATAGGATCGAAACCGTTGCTAACTGTGTTTCGTGTAGTTTACCATTTCCGAGCGCATCGGAGTTGTCGGTTCATCGACTGAACGCGCATGGATGTTCCTGTCCGGCCTGTGGTAAGCTCTTTACCATAGAAGAAAGTCTGAGGGATCATGTCTGGATATCCCATAATAGAAAGCTTGCTTACTCTTGCTCTGTTTGTGGTGTCGCATTTGAGCGAAAACTTCATCTTGTCAATCACATCGATACTGAGCATGAAAGAGATGCCGAGAAGAGAATTCTTCATAAGTGCACGGGGTGTTCGGAAAAATTTTTGAATTCTCAAGACTTTTCTGGACATTTATTCACACATTTGCTGAATTACTTCTGCGATCTTTGCGATGAGAAAGTCAAAACAACTTGGTTGCTTAACTATCATTACGAGCACTCACACAGGGGTTTTGTTGCACCAAAACATCCGAAGTGTGGTATTTTCTATTTACCAGTTTAGCCACGTTGCTTGTCTTATAGTAATTATTCTTAAAGTATTATAAATATTCAAATGTTATTGTACCGTAGGTTCACACAGCTGGTCGTACCGGTAAACCGGTTCCAGTTAGACTAATATATGTATATTAACAAAAGACTCTTTTGAAAAGAGTACAAAAGTTTGTTACGGACCTTAATCTATTCGTTTGAGAATAACTCGTTCTTATTGTTAGCTTTGTTGGATTACCCAAGTTCTTCCTTTGTTTTGGCTGTAAGCTAAATTAGACAGGCTGATTTGATAATTCCTTCAAGATGTACAGATTTAAGTTTAACTGTTTGAATGATGTATTGTTACAAATCTTATTACTACTATAGAAATAAAATAAACCAAAAAATACAATCTGCTTCTGACGCGTGTTGATTGCTATCATTGTTGAGCTTTGTAGGTAAGCACATACGCAGCATATGATACGCTGAGTTTAGAGTCGGTCGTTTTTCCAGTTTCACTAGATGATTTGTGCAGTTTCATGAAAATACCGCGTTTATAGTCCGGCCGAAAAAAAAGATAAGATAAGGTATAAAATACAAAATAATTATTCGTGAATGAAAAGTTTCATGGGAGTGATTTTCTACTAAAACTTTTCGTGAACTCTAAACACAAACACATACATTGTAAGCATACTTACAAAAGGATAAACATAACATCAGTCACAAGTACAAACGTCCTGCCATTGTTGGAATACACTTACACTTTTACAGCGTATCGTATTCTAACAAAGATTTATTTGGATTGGACTCATTGTATGGCGACAAATGAGAACTTAAGAATCAAACTGGAATAAGTGAATAAGTCCATTTTGGCAAATTTTACAAGGACGGCGAAAAACTCATTTCTTTCATGGCTTAGGTACACCACATGTGATGATTGGAAAAAATTCTTCCATGTTATGTTCAATGATAGCCAAATTTGAGGAAATCCTACGTTACTCACACTATGCTATAAGAATACAAAGTTTTAAAAAATGTGATTACTTGTTCCAGTTCTACTTTGGAACTGAAATGTCAAGTTTAGCTTTAAAATAGAACATAAACAAAGCAGATCTGTTAGCAGTGGTAAATAAATGGTTTTTTAAAATTTGTTTTTTTTTAATATTGTTCGAAAAAAAATTAATAAATTTTATTTACACATGATACGTCCCCATCAGCAAAACTTAATTCTAAATGTGTCCTTAATTACGATTAAAAATTAAAACCATTGTACATATAAGATGGATGTCAGTCGATGTTGACAACAGGGTTGTGTTATAATTTTAAAGTAATTTTAAATATATGTTTTTAAGGTTTGGCAGGGAAATTGAATAAAAATTTCAAGAGTGCATTTAACTCACTTTAACCAATAAAGTAAATTAAAGGCACCCTTAAAGTTAAGCCCTTAAAGTGAGTCGGGGTAGCACAATGCGGTAGAGTGCTGACCACTACTGATAATTGTGGGCGTGGTTTCTATCCCCACTCGGGTCATACTCTGTGAGGAGTATTTCCTTTAAAAAAAACCCCGACTCCGAAGGCAGTGTGGCAATGTTACTCGGCTCGGTGATGAACTAGTAAAAGTTCGGTACGGGGTAACACAAGTTTAAAATGTCACACCGGTCCGTCTTGGGAGAACAATGCGATTTGAAATGTAGGTGTAGGATCTACCGCGTATGGCTAGCACTGAAAGACCGTACCGTATAAATAGGAAAAAAAAAGAAACTTAAGCCTAAACTGGGGTTTTCACTGCTTTGGAATGACTGAAACGTACTTCAGTAATTTTTGAATCAATATTGCATGGAAAATTATTTTAGGATGTCATACGTTGCAATAGAGATAAAACGACACCCCATAGTGAACCCATAAAAACTTGACCCCTAGTTCACCCCGTCCCTTGTATGAAAAGATGGCGTCAATGAACTTTTATTCCATTTTGATTCTGAAACAAAAGTGGACTTGTTCCAGTTAGATTCTGAAACAGTTCTTCCCAGGCCTATTAAATACAGCATGATAGAGGCACATGTCAGCATTATGATTCATATGGTGAAAAGTCCCTCTATAACACTAACGTTTTTTGAAAAAATAAGATTTTCCAAAATTATGGACTTATTCCAGTTTGATTCTAAAATCCTCAAATATAGTTCAATTGGAGCTTCACATGAAACATTTTGATCCAATAATTCCATCCAATTATTTTTCAATTAGAGCATTATTTATCCAGACCTGCCTCAACCACCGCACCGTCAAAGTCATCTAACGCTTACTTCATCAGGCAAGAGAGGTTTATCCTAACAAGGTAGGTAATTTTCATGTAATTCCTAGATTTTTGAACGCAAAATACGATTCTTTATCATTCTTTACCACCCACCACCAGCAATTGCAATAATACCATCCCGCAGTAAAAAATCATCGCTTCGAGCTAATTTAAGGCTTTCGCCTAGGGCGGCGTCAGCTTCGGCTATCTCTCTTTCCCGCGTTTATGATTTTTGTTCAACAAGCCCCACGGCAAAAATTAAATTAAATAAATTAGGGTTTATAACTCCGATACATGACCTATGATCTTACAGAGTTGTCAACCATCTTAAGGGTTTATTCTGTTACAAAGTTTGAATGGTTAACCGTATCTATGAGGAATCCTCGCATGAACGGTCAGGGGAAAACCCCAGTGAGAAAAAACCCCTTTCCTTGAGCCAAATTACAAACCACCCCTCGGATACGAACTCGGGTACGACTCACTCAGGCAATTCTCAAATACATCCGAGCCCAAAACCGCTACAGGGGCTTGTCCACGGCAAAGATTTTACAATTTTTAATTTTTTCAACCAGAAAACATTTCAACCAAAATAAGGTCTGTGAAAATACTTGCATTGAAATCTGCTGATTAATGTTGAAGTAAAATTTTAAAATGAAACTTTAAAACGAACTTACCCGTATAAGTAATTTTCACAATTTTGATCGAAATCAGTTCATTACTTGTTGAGCAATCGTGCGGATAGACCACACACACACGGGCGTATGGACGTACGGACAAGGATATTTTGCAAGGGAGGGTATTTTTAGGGCGGCTGGCGCCGCCCTAAAAATTATTGAAGAATTAATTTATTTTGGCTGAGATTCCAATTTCCTTTAAAATGCTCTTTAATATGCCCGTTTGAACTTTTCAAAACTTCACCTGGCCTATGAAATTCATATTTTTGCAAATTTTAAAATTTCGCTAGTATACTTTAACTACATTGTCAATATGACATGTATATACATTATAACTATTACATGTAAGCGGAAAAAGTCTCAGCAAAGCAATTCTGAATCATTTGACTTTCTAGGTCCGTAAAATCACAATAACGTCGTCTAAAATGTTATATCTGTAATTTTGAAAAGTTGGTACAAAAAGCTTTGAAAGGTCTAATAATTTTTAAATACTTATATCAATAATATATTTTGAATAACTATTTAATTATTTTTAAAGTAATTATTAGAATTTCACAGTCAAGAATTTTTTTGATGTTCAAATCGCCATGTTAAAGTGCATTTAAGCTTTAAATATCAGCCGATGATCTGAATCTTCCGTAATTTTTACAGCTCTTATAGAACCGATTTCTCCAGTACGCGTACGGAAGAAACCCACGGCGTAATGCTTTAGCCCTTTCAATTTTCAATAATAACAAACGGTTTCTATGTGAGCGGTTTCTTCCATCCATATATGCAGACGAAAAAACATTTCGGTGACGAAAGAAAAGTTTCTACGTGAGCACACCCTTATATACTGATGGAGGGCGAGTGGTGTCGTGAAGAAGTTCAGAATCGCATTATGAGCTAAAATTGCAAATCTAGGGGTCATACGAAACTTACCTCAGTTATAAGTCATCCAAAAACCACCCATGCAAGAATATTTCATCCGGAAATTATTCATCTATAATAATTATTATTACTTAAATAAGTACATACGTCAAACTTTAACTCAACAAAAAGTAGCAACCATTAAATTAATAAACTGGTTGTATGTACACTTTCAAAAAACAAGCCTTTACCATTTCCTATAAATAGATTTTTAACACCTTCTGTTAAATATGTATGACAACTATGTAATTCGTTCGCGTATGTTGTTTCGTACTATTTCTACAACATTTTCTATATGCGTACCTACACGCATTTCAAACTTATTGGTATTGGTAATGGTTAATGACTTGACTGACTCATTTCAAGTTGAATTTACCTCAAGCGGAAAATTGATTGGGTAAAGGATCAGTTTATTTTGGGATAATTTTTTAAAAGTTGGGGTTGGAATCATTGGATGAAAAATGTTTGGATAAGCTATCCTGGTTCCGTTTATGTGGACGCCTACCTCAGCCTTGAGCAATCAGCAAAACGTCTAATGTTCTGGTAATAATAATTGTCGAAGCATAGTATGATCTTGACTTTAAATAAGATTCACAATAAGTCCAATTAGATTTTTCAATAATTCGATTTCATTTTTCCTTTTTGTAAGCAATAACCGTAATAATTTGAGTGTATGTATAACAATAATAAAATCCCTGTGTAGTAAAATCACAGCATGGAAATCATGTAGCAAAAAAATTGGGCATTATGTATATAATTATAATTCTAACATAACCATAGCTCAATTAATTTTCCGACACTTTAATTCTTTGTTGTGGTTTGTTCCTCCTCATCATTGGATGTCTGGCTTCTGGATGTGGTTTCTGCCTCCATCATCATAATTTCCTCGACAATTTTTGTAGTACCGGCAGCGTCATCCTCCAGGGCCTCCTCCTTGACAGGCTCAGCCTCATCCTTACTAGGAGCCTCCGTCACTCCTTCCAAATTTGTCATAGTGGTCCCATCCTCATTGCTCTTCTTAGAACCACATTGTCCTTTGTAAGCTAACTTGATTTCTGCGAAAAACAAATACAAAATTAATGCAAAGACTTTACCCATAGGCATACCTAAATACTCGTGCTCTCCAATTTTTTTAATCTCCCAAAAAACAGTTTGCTAGACTGAACTTACTGGAATTACATCCTTGAGCGCAAGCAAGGTTGCATTTGTTGGAGTACGTCTCATCATTGCTTCCACAAACTGGATCGTAAGACGTGGTGCACGAGCAGTCCCAGCAGTTGTCCTTTTTTGGGGCTGCCACAACGCAACTCACTACAAAGGCAAGAGTAATCACAAGAGCGATCTTCATCTTGAAATTTTAAAAAATACCTAGTACTTGACACAGGCGAAGACTTCAGTTGGTTCCTCTCCCGATGATAATTTGAGAATGAGCTAAAGTTTGCCTTCAAACTGCGTCTTTGCCTTGCCTTTATTTCCTTGTTTCTGTTGAATTTCATTGAATCATTCAAGATTTTTTTGCCAAAGCAATTACATTAGTGCACAGATTCCAGGTATTGTTGGAACTATGCATGCTTTTCTACTCAGTGATAAAAAGCTAAAAGAATATAGTGTTGTTGTTATTGTTTGTTGCAAACCCCTCTCCATAGTAAGTACATAAGGAGGGGGAAAAATGACAATGACGTGCAAAAGAGATAAAAAGATGGAACAAACCAAGAGTAAGAGATTCCCAATGAAAGACTCAGGTGTATTTTATATGGACATGGAAGGTGATTAAGTAAAGTAGCCGCTGAAGGTATATCGCAAAAAAAATTGTTGCGAATCATTAGTGGCACGGTGAATCAAAAGCTAAAGCATTAAAATCAAGACATATATGTACACATAGGAACTTGGGGACAATAAAAACTGCTTTAAGGTGAACTACAACCTTGCACTAACTTTTCTATTGACTAACGAACCTTTACTTCATTTACATGCGTCCCTATGAATCAGATGCTTCTAGAATGATAATTATCTTCGGACATGCATGCGCCTATATAGGAAACTCACGTATAACAATAAGAAAACTCAAGCAAACGTCTCCTGTGCTTGAATGGTGCTTGTATTATAAAGGAAGCATTCAACAAAGATTTTTAGTTCCTATTTCCCCATATTGTAATTTAACCTTTTTTGTATTTCTGGTTATATTTTGCGATGTAATTATTCTTACCTACAGTAATATATAATGATATATGTTGATTTTGATGGATAAATGCTGTGTAAATGCTGCTGGTATAATCAACATTAATCTAAATTTCAGATCAAAAACATGCTCCTTCCACCTTTCAAGTCGAGGAATTCCTTGCACTCTTGTTTACCCTAAATGTTAATAAATAGGGAAAAACATTTGATTTATGGATGTTGCTAAATTGTAAGAACTGTGGCTGGAATTAATGATGGCGTATGGTATAAGCAAGCCAATAAATATGGAATTGGTAAAAAAAAATTAGTAGTCAGATTTCTTATGCATAGGATTTTTATTTTTCTTGTGGTGTTGTGCAATAAAAAAATAAGCGTAGCTAATAAGTGTGAAAGTCAAAATGATTTTTGGTAATTCATTTACTCAAGTATAACCTTCGCTTCATTGCTGATGTTTTATGTGTTGAGGGATTAACTATAAGGATTTGTGTACATGTTTGGGAAGATGACTTACTGTAAAATAGGGAGAGTAAAAACGTGAGGTATAAAAGTGTTTGTATATAGATAATACTACTGATGTGCTTAAAAGTGTACTTCGTGTTTCATGGTATATGCATTCAAAGGTAAAAATACAAAAAGGTCGTAGGCATAGGAGTTGAGTAAAAAAAATGCATGTCATTGTTTTTGTTACAATGAAGCTTTGCTAAATTCTCTTGACAGGTCTCTCATGCATAGCCTCCAGAAATAGGGGGAGGGGCAGGCCTGTATCTGAAATACCGTTGAGAGTTAAATTCAATATGACGATAGCGATTCACGTATTGAGGATAGTTAGTTGAAGTTAAGCTACCATACCCAACTTGAGGGGGCCCGTAGTGACCTTGCGGGGGAGGACGGGGTTGTGGGGGACCATAGGAAGGACCCGGATTATTTCCACCCTGGAACCCATCGGAAGGAAAGCCTGGCCGAACGGGCAGAATCGATGGGATTGGAGCTGGATTTATAACGGGGAAGGTACTGAACCTTGGTCCGTCGTAACCGCCTCTGATGGGAAGAATTTGCGGAGGTGCAACCGGAGCGTTATACTGCGGTATGGGAGCTACAGGAGCAGGATTGATGACTGGGAAGGTATTGAATCTTGGACGGTCGTAACCACCCCGAATAGGATGAATTTGTGGGGGTGAGGGGTAATGTTGTATGGGGGTTACTGGAGCGGGATTTAAAACCGGGAAGGTGCTGAAACTTGGCCGGTCGTAACCACTTCTGATAGGAAGAATTTGTGGGGGTGCAACTGGAGCCGGGTAGCTTGGTAGGGGAGCTACAGGAGCGGGATTTATGACTGGAAAGGTATTAAATCTAGGTCTACCGTAGGATATTTGAGGAGCTGGGGGGAACACTGGAGCAGGAAGGGGGACGGGGTTGATTGGATCCTGTGGGGCGTTATATCCAGGCTCCGGGACCGGTAGTATTTCAGGCTGAACTGGACCGGGGATAGGGGCTGGATTTAAAATGGGGAAGGTACTGAAACGAGGGGAGTCATAACCACCTGAGACTGGTGCAGGATTTAAAGCAGATTCAGAGTTCTCAATTGACTGGCTTCGAGGTAATCCGTATTCACCTTGAGGTAGCCGAAGAGGTTGAATTACAGGTTGTACTATTGGTTGCTGAGGTGGTGGGTACACGGGAGAGATCTGAGGTGGCCCGTAGTTCCCCTCTACCTGTGCCTGCCCAACCGGAGCATCTGGAGGACCTTGGTCATCTCTATCATCCTCAGCTTTGACAGAGGAGCTGAACAAGCCGAGAATCACCAGCACTAAAAATGTTGTCTAAAAAATGTTGTCCAAAAACAAGCTTTTAACTTAAACCATCGAGAAATATAAACTTGAAAAACAAGGGTAATAAATAATTATTATTAATGAACTCAAAACTTACGAATTTCATCTTCGAGCTTAACAATTTTCAGAATTCAGAACCTATCATTTACCGGTAACTCTAAAACAGTAAGCTCCAATGCTCTTCTCGTAGTCCCTTATCAATTCTGATGAGGTTAGACAGGAAGATCTCTGAATTTATACATAAGAGCCTTTCGAATTCACCAAGCCAGAAAGGACTTGCAACATTTTTAAGTCCCAGGAATAACTGAAATTATCAAGCCCAAAACAATTTTCCTTGCAAAAGTCAATAAGTCAACATGGGGACACCTCACGCCATTTCCCATTGTTGACATTTGTGTCGAAATCGAAACCGAAAGCTCTCTGAAAAATTCACATGCTTATTCCATCCGGCATTAGTACATAAGTAACGGCGGAAGGGGTTCTCTTCCTCCCTCAAGGTCACTTCTTGACAAAGTACTTTTTTCATCAATATTGACTGAATGCATTTGCACGAGTCAAGTAAAAGGGTAATCTTAATATAGTTGTAATTATTTGTAATCCCTCTATTTGGTTATCTAATAAGGGCTTTTGTCACAATCCCTATCTTATACTCAAATGACATATAGCTTCTGTTAGCCATTAATACTTTCTTAGTAAATAACATAAAATCAAAAATTTCTATATTTGTTACTACCAGTATCGTTGGAATATATATCGTCGGGTAAAGTCCAAAAGGCGCTATAATTTTCGTAACGTTATGGGAAAAACAAAATTATAG
>JAQFXU010004565.1:0-13231 GCA_034693705.1 Spatulosminthurus flaviceps | reverse complement strand
AAAATTGGATATGCGTTATGAATATCGCCTGCAATCTTCAATTACTATGTAAACACTTGTGTTTCGAACCTTGCTATAGAGTTATTATCCTTTGTAGCAATCCAGGTATTGTAATTGTGTATGCACTTAAGGCAATAAATAAACCCCAGTTATTATTATTATAAGACATTCACCTGCTTGCGCCAAAATCTCCAATAGTTATGTGCATACATAAAATCCATTTGAAAAATTTCCCGTGTTCTTTAACTCTTGCTCTTTGCGTTACCAAATGTTGAAAAAGTAAGGATAGCCGTCACGGGCTTTAACAATCTCAGTGTTACTACATGAAGCCAATGGTTCAATGTCTCTCTTCATTTCTGCAAAATCCCTTTGCTAAAATTTTTATAATTTTCTATTTCCAACTTCTGAATGGACGGGAAGCGTCTTTGCAACAACAGGATCCCATACACTGCCAGGCGATTAACGCTTATGTCGAGCCCAGAGAGAACCAGAATCCTCTCTCTCCCATGTACATCTTCAATTTTCAATTTTACGTTTACCCAGGGTTATTGGTTGTGGTGTACATTTGGACAAGGTACTGTTGATTTCTATCATCAAGCACAAACACACCTTTGCCTCAATTTGGAAAATTGGGGAAGAATTTTTTGAAAAATCACTGCCTAAGTTGGATATACCTGGAAATCATAATTTTTTTAGAGCAATGGGAAATACGAACAAGTAAATTAAATATTTCCCTTAATTATTACATGGGAAAATGTAAACATGAACTCCGGTTACACTGTTTTTATTTTGAGTTATAATAGATCTATTGAAATATGGGAATCCAGGTGTGCGTCCTTTGTTCTGCCCGAAAATGTCGTCTCCCATCAACCCTAATACAATCCACACTTGATGACGCAGCATCTGTGCGGGTGATCACACAAAATATTTATACCGACGTTAAGATTATACATTTTGGGCCTTGTGAATAAATTTAGTACTTTTTAGTATGTACAAGACATCTTTAGCTGAATATTTCAAAAATCCCTGTTATTTGTTACTTAATGTGGAAATCATGTTTCCAAAAATAATGACTAAATTATAGCATAATTACTTGGATAAAATTTCACACATATGTATTTGTAATGGAAAATTGCTTCGTTATTTTATGCGTATTTAAATTCACTGCCATACTTTCACTCCACTTGATTAAATTCTTGCCATCAGGTCGCGTAGCATGCGATTAATTTGTATCTGAAACCTCCGGTCTAGCAGAACAAGACTTAGAAGAGATTTGTAGAAAAAACAATTAACGACTCTACGCCGTTTAAAATTTCGCCAACTTTTTCCATGGCCCATAAATTGCGGAAGGAATTTAGGATTAGGTGGTAGAGACCAAAAATCTCTGCTCAGATAACTGCGGTATTTATTGTTTAATCCCTCTAAAAAAATTATTGTATTTATGTCAATTTGTATGGGTCAGATTTCGATTACAAAAGTTATACTGATTTCTCTAGGACTCTAGGAAATGAGCTAGGAAAATTTGTTTCCATTTCTTTAACAAATTGTCACCCTGCATTTGACTGACTATAAAATTTTTCTAGTAACGGAATTTCATTTGAAGTGATTTCCTTTCTTAATTGTAGACAATAATGGAAACTTAAACCAGGAGTTTTTATCGCCAATAAATTTCCTAGAAATTTCGTTCTTTTAACGGTAATTTATAGTTCTATTAAAATATTTGAGTCCTTCGGTTTCCCAGTAGTTCCCTCTAATAATTTGTTGGATGGCGTTGAAGTCTCACCTGGCGGATTTATTTTAGAATAATTTTCCTCTACTCTTTACAACTCCGTAGCATTTATTCATTTATATCCTCACTCATTTCTTAAATATGGCAAAACCATAATTTACTTTTGCAAGACCGTGGTGCTACTTCAGGCAATAATTTTTTACATGGCGTTCAAGCTGTACATGGCAATCCACTCCAACGATCCGAGTAAGTGAATAAAATTGGTAAATACCATAACCTTGCTTGTCTTCAATTTCAACTACACAGAAAAAATTCTATATTTTGAATATGAATCTTTCCTTTACATACATAATTCAAATATTTCAGTTCAAATAATAATTTGTACTAGAAATCAGGAAACGAGTTTTAATTGTATGTTACTACTTTTACAATCTGCAAAATCATAAAAATTTCTTGAATGGGGATTTTTATACATGGAACTATTAATTATAACAACCTGTTCGTAATGATGTAGGAAAATTAAGTAAATTACGTATTTAACCTGATGCCTGCATCAAAAGTTACAGCCAAAACAAAAAAGGGAAATTACCATTGCGGATCTCCTATCTTGGCGGTCCACGCTGTTGTGCTGTTATGGGGAAAGCCTTATAGCTTTCTCTCCTTATGCCTTCTGCACGGCTTGTAATAGCTCAATGATGTATGACAATTCTGAAAGATATTAAAATTCTCTTTTAGAATTGTCATTGCTAGTATTTTTATGTTGGAAGGGAGGGAAGACAGAGCGGGATGCGCATTTGATGGAGAAAATAAGGAAAACCGCGTTTATTTTTACTAAGTTCATCCCCCCACATCTCCGCTCCCTTGAAAGATAAAAATACGCACAATGGTGATTTTGAAAGCGAATTTAAAGATCTTGAAAAATTGATAAACCTCATTGCGCTGAAACTATCTGTTCAAAAGTTACAAACAGGGAAAGGTTTAAGAGTTCTTCCATTACAGCACAATAGGTGGACCGGGAAGACGGCAGTTCCGATAAACTCCTGATTATTTTTGAAGTAATTTTGATAATTTGGAAAAGCATGGCCAAAAGGCTAAAAGTCTGAGCCATTTTGTTAACAAAGTTACAGTATTTTCAACTGCATATTTTGACAATTTTTTAAAATTTTATAACATTATTAAACTTTTGTAAAATTTTATTAAAGCTTTATCAAAATCCTTATATTTGTTATGCATATTTGGCTTTTGCTAAAATTATTAGACATGATTGCCTTGTGTTTTTGTCGTAAAGCCTCGACGCCGATCAACTAATTTGCTGACGTAATTGCTGCAAACGGAGATTACTTAAATGACCTCCACCCACTTCACAAAAGTAAATTTTGGAAGAATACAGTTTTGTTATGTATTGTGTGTCCCTACCAAGTATTAAAAAATGTCATTACATTTCTCATGGATGAACTTTTAAAGTGTGGCCTTGTGCCGGAATGATTAATTATGGATGTTGAAGCTAATCATTAACTTCCCCATAGTAATATTCTTTATGTAGCTTGTTCCTTGGTAATCCAATTTCTGAGTTACTTTTTTATTTAACAACGTTTGTCCCTCCCTAAGACACAGGAGCTGACAGAAATGTAAATACAATATCATATAAATGTTGAACTTTCTGAATGATCGATTTCTCTTGTGTTAACCATGTGAAAATTACGCCCTGAATTCCCAACGTTTAGGTCGCTACAAATTGTAAAAACAAATTTAAAAAACTTGGTGTGCGGCGTCCACTTCACCCATAATATTTTTGGTGCACTAGTGTACTTTAATTCTAGGAAATTCAAGATCTGTCAGTTGAGAAGGTGCTACTTCTATCAATAATCTTTTAAGTGGCATTCAAGCTGTAGATGGCAAACGACACTCTATTTTCTCTGAAAATCAAACCGCTCAGAACCACAAGTAATTTATTTGGGTTATAGTTTTCATGTAAATATATATACGCCAATCAATTAATTTAGTAATGCGACGGCGTTTTTCGGAATCCAGCAGGATCGTAGAACACTGTAACGTCCTTCGCAGGCAAGAATTTTGTAATTATAAATTGTGTCCAAATCGCTAAATGATAAATTTTATGGATGTCACTCTGACCAAATGATGACCAATGTGACTGAGAGGGAAAATTTTGGTAAAAATTCTTAAAAGTTAAAAGGTTATTTATTCTTGTAATTTGTTTCTATAGATTGAAGCTCAGCCATAATAAATTTTCTACATAGACTTTAAATGGTGAAAAATTAAAAAAAAAAGATAAAAAAACCTTCCTTTCGTAATATCCTTCATGGAAATGAAAAAGAATTACATCATCAATCATGTGACATTTAAATTAAATTTTTCTGGAATATAATTTTCAACCAATCCATCTTAGATTCTTTTTACGTAATCGGAACTTTCGGGTACATTTTATATCCAAGCGGCTAAAGTTCCACTAAATTTTTAAACCCGCAACATTGCAGATTTATTGAAGACTTTCCCAAAGCCGCTTCTGAAAAACTCTAAACGACGTTGAAGTCAAACAAAATGGTCTTTTTTCTAACATAATTTTTTTAAATCCAATTTTAATTGGTTCCATTGGCTTGTTAAATTTTCCCTTTGATTGAACCTAAATAAATGTTTTACAGCTGCTTCTGTGTAACTTTAATTTTTAAGACTTATGGAACCTCAAATAATTTCTCTACTTTTTCCATTACATTGCATTAGCCCCAATGCGCTATTAAAGATTTGTAAAAAAAATGTAATGACTCAACGCCTTTTTAAAAAATTTCCAACATTTTCCCGGGCTTTAATTATTTTAGATATTCCACATCTGAAGTGTTGGGCACAAAAAATTGGTATACAAAACTCAGCCCCGCTCAAGTCAAATCATTGTCTTGAACTTCATTATTTAATCCCTGTGAAAAAATTACATTGTATTTTTGTCACATTTGTATGGGTCAGATTTTGATTACAAAAGTTATACTAAGTTCTCTAGGAAATGAGCTATGAAAAGCAGCATTAATAACAGTTTAAGCAAGCATTAAAATATTTGTTGGATGGATGGCGTTATGAAGTCTCACCTTGCGGATTTACTTCAGAAAAGCTTTCCTTTACTCTTTACAACTCCGTAGCATTTGTTCATTTATATCCTCACTCGTTTCTTAAATATAGCAAATCCATAATTTACTCATGAGAATTACATTTATTATTAATTACTCTCTCAAATTTTTCTGATTGTGAGATCAGGTCCTTGACCATCGAAGGACATTCCAGGAATTTTCAAGAAATAGTCAGTCATATTGAATGTTGTGTACATGAATTAAGGCGTCCATTGGGATGTGCAGCTTCAACGTCAATTTAGAAATGATCTCTGGGTAGTTCCTTCCTATTCGTAAAGATCACATGCGTGGAAGGTGAAGTGCATTGCAGAAAAAGAGGACGACAATATTTCGTATGTTTCGTCATTAGAACGAACGCTCCGTAATCTTCAACATTTTTTGCAATTTTAATAGTACCGTGTAATAACAATGAGTGAGTAATAGTTTTCTATCCAAGGGCGCTTAAAATTAATATTATTTATACTGTGGCCACGCAAATTATTCCTTTTAAAAATCCCACCCCAACATTAGTAAAACTTATTGGAATAAAATATAATTATTGTTATACATGACAATAGCAAATTAACAGTCCAAAAATATTTGTTAGTTTTTATTGAAATTTTTCATTACAACTTTATAATCCCAGCAGACTTCTTTCCCTGGTGTCATTTCCCCAAAATCTCACCAATGCTCTATGGAAATGAGCTATGAAAATTAATATCCAATTTTTAATTACTAGATTTTTTTATCTGAATGTTTCAAAAATTCCTGTTTCTTTTCTTAATGTGGAAATCATCTTTGCAAAAATAAGGACTAAATTGTAGCATAGTAATTACATGGAAAAAATACCAGACATTGATGTTTTTGGAACGGAAAATTGACAACAAAGCTCAAATGAAATGATACACTTCTTCACTCTAAAACTCTTTATTCCTGCAAGCAAGATAAAGAATGAAAAGGAAAAAGTAAAGTCCAACCTTACCCCTTTTTTAAATTCGTACGAGAAAAAATAAATTTTAAAATCTACAAAAGTTTACAGAAGTTCTTAGCCATACTTTCACGCCATTTGATTAATTCTTTAGTATCACTTCCATGCAAACGACTTTGTCAGGATGATTAGTTCACTCGGCGTCAAAGTAAATAGAGGTGCGAGTCGGTAGCGGGTTCCTGTATTTATTATTATTCAAAATACGGACCCTGAGCCTATTACTCTTGGTCAAAATACTTAACAATGCTTTAAGTCACATAAATGTATAAATATTATGCTGCACATTAATTCCCACATGAAACCCCTAAATTGTACTGCTTCATTGCGAAAGAGCAATTCTCCTGTACAAATTCTTTGAAACTCTCAATCTTCTCAACCAAGTTCTGTTTTGTAAGTAAATAACTTTTCTTGAAGCTATTTATATTACAAGCGGGTCCATGGTTTCTGTAAAACTACCCTTTGGTTTTATCTATTCCAATGATGCTCGTCGGAGGTGGCTTGAAATTTTTCAAACGGCTTGAAGCCATGAAGGAACTTGAAAGCTTTTACATACAAAAACTAAAGTGTCCATATATCTCTTCGCCAAGGTTTTCAATGACCTCTACTATATTCGGAGATGTAATGATATTTTGTTACAATATTTTCCCGTCTTACCAAAATAGTGATAACATCCCCAAAATTGACATAATAATAATTTTGGTCAAGTAATTTATTTTCTTCAATTCTACTTTTTATTACGGACTGAAAATTTTGTAGATAATCTGCTAGTTCCATTGCACCAAGTACTCACATCATCAATTTACGATAATCTTATTTATAGTTACATAATACTCCTCGGACCATTTCCCGTACTCACAATAATGGTCTTCATCATAAATCCATGACAGAAAAGGTTTTACTTGCTCTCCATTCTTCCGAAAATACTTTTCCATTAATTTATGTTATTTTACTTATAAGTACCATGTATTATTATTATGCATGGATATGTATCCATTTTTCCCGACGGCTGGTCCTGGAATGTTTGAGTGAGACACCTTTAGCTTTTTCTACTGAAAGGACTTGGATGCCAAGACAGAGAGTAAAGCTGTGAGTAAGAACTGAGCTCCATTATAACTAGCAGAAGCTGGCGGGGGCACAGGCACCCCAATAAATGCCAAATCCACATCACCACAGTTGCAGAAGTCTGTTTTGCACTCGCACACTTTGATAGTGGTAAAACCATCCTCTTTGTTATAGGTGCTGACGTTCATCCATGTGCAATTCTCTGTGACAATAGCTCCTGGAATGGCTCCAGTTGGGAATGTAGTCCTTGTGAACCAGAAAGAGTTGGTCTTGTTTTGGTAGCTCGTATACGCAAAACAAGAATCGTCGGCTTGGATTGGGACTACTTTTTCCCCCGACATGGCACTTGACTTCTTTTTTCCTAAATTGAAAGCATACAACTTTAACTATGAGTGGACGAAACGTACTATACGGTGGGGAACGAATGATGGATGGGGGGCGGGAGACGGTGGATGTGGATACTTAGGAGAAAATTAACCAGATGATTTGATTAGGATGGAGGATGCGGAGCATAAAATTATTACTGTTCAGTTTTCTTATAATGTTATTTTCCTTTCCAGTTCTTTACAGTCTACTTGGACTAATAACAATACAGTGTTATACGCTTATACGTAGCATTTATTTTTCAGTACAAAAATGACTGGTCTCCCTCCAGTGTCACGTTAAAGTTTATTGGAAAAAAAAGCACAATTACAACATTGCAAAATAACTTATAAAAGGGCTGAGGATTTGCCACCACATTTTCAACGGACGTGACTAAAAGAATGAGCCACCATTTGAGCTTGAGCCAGTTCATATAGTTAATATTAATAGCTAGTGAGATGGGCGAGTTAGATGAAATCACTAAAATAGCAATTGCGGATGTTCCTATTCATACCTTTTTTTTCAGTTTCATTAATAGGTTTCCAACTTTGTCCCGTGCAGTTTGTCGTGTTCGGGAAACTATTATACTTGGGGTCCGTGAATTTCGGGTTAGAGTGACAGCCGCATTGTTCGAGAGGTTTATCTCCAACGTAGCGAAAATTGCATATGCAGCACTTCAATTCTACGGAAACAAATTACATTTGAACTTATTAGGCCTGGATGGGGTAAAAATGATCCTAGCGAATAAGCCCTTGCTACTTTACTTGGTGCTTGTACATCCATTGTAATTATAAAATTAACACTTTAACTACTTTTCACAGACCTGTCCCGCCTACACGTCCAGATACTTCCGTTGTTTCTTCATCTTCTGCTGATGATAATCGCAAGACGAGACAGAAAGCTACAAAAATTGAGATTGAGACTCCGATACGTTCACGTTGACTCGCTGAGATTTTCATGGCTTGCGTGTTGGAGATGGGAAATTGAGGAAGATTGTCATGAAAATATTATTTGGACTTGGACACGTTTGGACACCCATTCAAGATTCCCGTTCTTCTACAACAACACTGTTGTAAGTATTTTCCAAGGATCTTCTTTACTAAAAAAGCTCGAGGTGAGGAGGAAGAGAATGCCGGGCGTCGTCGTTATTCGTAATGTATGCGATTATAGTTAGTCGATTGTACACATGAAATGCAAAAGAATAGTATCTGCCGGTTTTGATAAAATGATAAAAAAAACGAAATTTTGTAATTTTTTTTGTAAAAGTTCAAAGAAAGTAGATATTTTTTTTGCAAGACGTAACATTAAAAGGCAAAAATAATGCCATACAAAGATTTGAGAAAGACAAATATGTTATTTTTCTGAATGATTCTAACAAATTCACACTTTTTATTTAAACGGTGTCTATGTAGCAACGAAGTACCAAAATATTATGATAACATTTCTCCAAAGTAAGGAGGAAGTGGGACTTGAGAAAATTCCGTAATGTGTATAATTTATCTTCGCATTAACTTTAGACCTTGACCATAGCATTAATCCTAGAGGGTTCGAAAGTTATCCTACAATATGTTTTTGAAGGGGTGAGGAAATGCATATATCTACTCTTTTTTAGCAAGCGAAAGTTCAAAAGTTGATAATAATAAAACTTATTGCAAGTCAGAAAAAATGCATGTTCGTACCAACAGACCCCTGCAACCATTTTAAAAATTCATGAACTTCGTGCAATAAAGTTTTTGGTCACCTCAAACTCCATGAGCAATCATTAATCCAAACATACTCTGTGGCCTGTGGTAAGCTGATTTTGGTCAGCGAAGGGAAGAATTTATGGTTTTATTATGGACCTTGATAATTATTTTGCATTTTTGCTGTGGAGGTTCTATGCCGATTATATTATTGAGGTCTCAGGTAGCCCAGACGTCGGTGAAGTTGACAAATCCATATTGGTTGAGTTCTACAGTCTTGCTATTAATTTAACGCTCTTTATATGGATTTATTTACTGATAATGAGTAGCATGTATACGAGGCTACGAACACGGACAATGTTCAAACCCCGATTGGATTTTAAAAATGTGACAACCCATATTTTCTATGTTAGCAGACCTCAAATTTTCCAATTTTTTTTCTCAAATGTGCTGTTCAACGCTTTCTCATTGTGAAATGACGTAATCATGAGGGAATAATCTCAAAATTTGGTTTTCATTGAAATTATCTCAAATACGCCTTGAAATTCAATTCAATTTTAATTTATGACTTTATTAACGTGTTATTCCTGAGTCAGTACAGAAACTGACTGTCTTACCTCTGTTTTTTATAAGGAGCAGATCATAGATTTGGTTGGAAATTTGGTTAAATCGATCAGCCTTGCCAAGTGATTGACTTCGTACCCTTGAAATATCTCGAAAATTAAAATTTAATTACTTATATGCAATTTTAGGTCTAAAAATGGAATGGACTTTACCCACGTCGTCAAGATAAATTTCATTTGCCATAGCCTAGTTTTACATTATTTTTCCCCTTAGGTTAAATGCAAATAAATATTTTATTGATCGGTGCGTGTGTAATTGTTTGCTAAATTAGAGCTGAGTTCGCCAAGAGTCGACCTTCGATCTTCAATGCATATCACAGATCTCCGAATTCCAAAACCAGAATTGGTAAGCGATTTTTAGTCCCTTAAGATTTGGGATTTTACACTAAAATTTTGAATTCTGCTAAAATAGACATAAGTTCGGACCTACGTTTGACCCCAAAAATCGGGTCGAGTATATTTGTGTGACGAATTTGAGGGTCTATCTTGTATAAAATGTTGGTCATAAAATTGTTGCCAAGAAACGCATTTTGTTCTATATGTATAAATGCTAAGAATCAAGAAACTTAGTATGTACGTTTTTCCATTATTTTTAGTTTAATAATCACGTCAAACTAAGAAAATCTGAGTGAATTAAAAAAAATTGTTTCTACTAATTTTGATAAAAATTTATGAAGAAGAAAGTGTTCCAAATAGTTTATATAGATATTTGCAATTTATTATTAACTTATACCAAGTAATAAATTATTACTTTCTCCCAACGGGTGAGACTGAAGCGTTTGAGTGAATCACCTGTACCTTATTTTACTGAAACGATTTGGAAGCCACGACAGAGAGTAAAGCTATAAGCAACAACTCAACTCTATCATAACTAGCACAAACGGTTGATGTATCAGGCTCACCAATAAATGACAACGTGACTGGATCACAGTTGCAATAGTCTTTTTTGCATTCGCACACTTTTTTTGTAGTAAAACCATCCTCTGTGTTATAGGTGTTGACGTCCATCCATGTGCAATTGTCTGTCACATGAGCTCCAGGAATGGCTCCAGTTGGAAATGTAGTCCTTGTAAACCAAACAGAGTTGGTCTTGTTTTGGTAGCTGGTGTACGCAAAACAAGATTCTCCAGTTGTCTTCTCCGACATGGACTTTTTTCCTAAATTGACACCATACAAAAAAATTAAACTATGAGTGGACGAAACACAGCATGGTAAACATGTAGGAAGTTGACCATGGGACACGTTATACATCGCATGGGTCCAAAGTTGACCAAATGCACAATAAAGTTAGGTCCGAGGTTAAAAAACATTTTGGAAGTGAAGTTTCGACCCAGGACCTATCCTTATAAGGTCAGGGTTAAATTGGGCGGGATTCAATGGGCACGACCTAACTAACGAACCACTGATCGAAATTTTACCTTTGGCTCAAACATACTTCATGACAATACCCCTAGGTCATTTTTTCAAATTTGTCAAAAGTTTCATAAGACCTTCGAGGTCGAACCCCCCCCCCTTCATATTTTTACCTGTGAAGCAGGTCAAACTATGACAACAATTGCGGATGTTCCACCACTTAACTTATGCATACCAGGGGTAGCGACGACGTATAGCCACTCTCGTCTCGTGCAGTTTCTCGCGCTCGGATTAGAATGGCAGTTGCATTGTTCGAGAGGTCTATCTCCAACGTAGCGAAAATTGCATATGCAGCACTTCAATTCTACGGAAACAAATTTCATTTGAACTTTATTATTAGGCCGACGGGATAAAAATGACCCTATCGAATAAACCCTTGCTACTTTACTTGGTGCTTGTAAATCCATTGTAAATGAAAAATTAACATTTTAGCTACTTTTCACAGACCTGTTCCACCTTGACGTGGAGATCCTTCCGTTGTTTCTTCTTCTTCTGCTGATGAAAATCGCAATATGATGCAGAAAGCTAGAAAAATTGAGGTTGAGACTCCAATACGTTGACGTTGACTCGCCGAGATTTTCATGGCTTGCGTGTTAGAGATGGGAAATTGCGGAAGATTTTTAGGAAAATATTATGATTATTCTTCTTCTTCTACAACAACACTGTAATTTTCCAAGTTTCTTCTTTACTAAAAAGATCGAGGTGAGGAGGAATGGAGAACGGCGAGCGTCGTAATTCATAATGTATGCGATCATAGTTAGCCGATTGTATACGTGAAAAATAATTGTAAAAGTATCTGCCGCGGTTTTGATAAAATGATAAAAAATTGAAATTTTGTAATTTTTTTTAAGAACATGTGTTTTTCTGACTTGCAAGAAGTAGAATATTCAACTTTTGGTTGATTCGCTTGCGCAAAAAAGCAAGCTCGTATTAGCGTTTGGTCCTTTAACGAAAACAATCATCAACTCTTCAACTCTACATAAATAGATAATAATTATTGGCTCTCATAATGGTAATCTTTCTATCCTGTGGGAACTAAAAAACTTCCTCAGCCTAAATAAATAACAGAGTAATAATTTATTCAAGTATTTCATTTGCATTTGTTTAATCATGATGCGAGGACTTAAGGATGTAGGAAAATCTTTCAGAATTAAAAATCAATTTGACCTAATAATGCAAACAACAGTCCAGACTTTCTTTCCCCAATGTTAGATGTATTTTTACTGTTTTGTCTTTCAGACACAGTTCAAATAAGGCTATGAAAATGCAAATCGTCGCTGGAGAATCAAAGTGGAATAATGCACGATTTGCTTAAATACAAGGTGAAATAACCACCACTGAATTTTCTGCAAAGCTGAAATAACCACCACCAGATGGCTCAAACGCTCCATTTAAATTACATGCAAGTCATAGTGTCAAAGTGAAATAACCACCAGCATATCGTTTTCTCCGCTAAAGTTGTGCAAAGTTGTAGCTAAAAGTATGCAATGCTATTGCAAATGTAAAAATTGCAAAACTATTAGAAAATGATGGATATATTTTGCATAGACCAAGAATTTCACAGATTATGTTTATAAGCGGTGCCAGAGCTTCTTCACCCCGGGGTTTCAATGATACGCAATTTTGATACTTACCATTTTTGCACCAAGTTTTATCTTAAAATAATTAAATCAAATTTTATTTATTGTTATGGTTTTTATACGAATGGCGTGGGGTCCAAAACTGGCTTAATATTATAGGGGTTATAACGTTCCCTACAGAGTTTTGGTGTTATCCAAAGAAATTATTTAAAACCCCCTAATTTTAAGCGTGTTTTCGATCCCATGCCATTACTACTGGGACAGAAAAATAATTTTTTTACATTACTTCTACAACAGAGTTTTGCATACTATTTAATGGTATCTATACATCAGAAACGGTATTATGCAGGGTGGTATATCACCAGAGGTATTATAAAAAAGTTTAAAAAAAAAAGTTTTTTTTGTACGGTCAAGTACTTTCAGTGCTAGCCATAGGCGGTAGATCCTACAGCATTTCGAGTCGCACTGGTCTCCCAAGACAGACCACCGGTGTGACATATTAAACTTGTGTTACCCCGTACCGAACTATTACTAGCTCATCACCGAGCCGAGTACCATTGCCACACTGCCTTCGGAGTCGGGATTTTTTAAGGAAATACTTCTCACAGAGTATGACCCGAGTGGGGATCGAACCCACGCCCACAAGTAGTGGTCAGCACTCTACCGCATTGTGCTATC
>JAQFXU010004564.1:0-13232 GCA_034693705.1 Spatulosminthurus flaviceps | reverse complement strand
ATTTAAAATTTTGGGAAATAATGGAAAAAAATAAAGTTGAAATTCAAATATTTCTGTTTGTGCATACGTCTAGGTTTGGAAGAAATTTGTGAAGATGATGAGTATGAATTGGATGGAGTGGTGTATACCGTTGATCTTAAAACGAATGATATTCCTCTGACATTCCCTGCGAATACATCCGGTCACCTTCAGTCAAGACTTGTATTATACTCAACATCTGAAACCTTGGAGGACACGAAAGCTCATTTGGAGAAGACTTTATTGAGTAATTTAGCGGAAGAGAATGTTCCATTTGCGGATCCTCCAGTAGTCATTGTCTTCTATGGTGGTCAAAATTCGAATCCAGAAGAAAAGGATTTACTCAGTAGTGATGGCCAGTCATTAGCTGACAGCTTAGGTTGCGGCTTCGTGGATATCAGCGGTGCTGATGGTCGTACGAGGTGAGTGAGTTAACAAATATATGACCGTAATGGGATTAGGGCCTCATGAATGGAAATAGGATTTGGTAAATATTTTAGCGTACTTAATTGTATGGTAACCGGGTCAGACGGGGTAGTAGGTGCTTAATTTCCCATGAAAAGAAAATCGAAATGGTACGTGATTGTAACGTGGCTGAAACATTTGTGTGGGTGGAGTAACCATACATAACATATCGCTTGAATTTTAAACTTAAAAGAACTTTTTAAATTTTTGTAAGTTTTCCCGGGGGAACTACAAAATGTGTTTTTAGATTATAACACGTATAGTAAAACAAACGTTTGTAATTGTATATGTGATTAAATGAGATGTATATGATTGAATTCAACTCCATTTACTAATCAATAATTTGTTCTTCTTCCTTTTATTGTTAACTAGCACCCAACTCTTGGCTGAAGCATTACAGTCTTTAGTTCGATCATTACGGGATCGAGCAAATCCACATCATTCGCCGTTTGCTGCCCAAGTGGTGCTAAGTGGAGAACCAGATATACGTGTCATAATGTGCATGTTTTGTGGAGATTCTTTAAATGTGGGATCACTCATTGCGCCCTTGTTCACCCTTCCGGCATGTCAGCAGACCAGTGACAAAGCTATTAGCCTGTTGACATTCTTAGGTGAACGACGCCGTTGTGTACAGGTCAGTTGTATTTTCGTTTTCCTTGGACTAACTATCTCCCTTTAACTTGATTATTTTTTATTAAATGCGCCAATTGTTTTTTGGCAGTGTTTTTTACAATTTTACTTCACCAGCACATGCATTGCGTAATGACAATGTATGGGAGCAAATGGAATAATTACATTTATCTCTGTTGGTCGTCATGCTCACACAGTTCTTTACCTTCTTTAGCGTTAGCACACATAAATCACAGAATATGCTGTTCATTTCTACCGCTCCCATTGTAATCATCATCTTTTTATCTTTCTCAACTTATACTTACTTGACTACCTATACCTACTTGCGTTATTTCAGTAAGTATAACTTATATTGTTTTGTAGGTAGATGAAGTCTAATTCCTAGGAAATAATAGCGTTAAAGTTTAATCTATTTTGTATACCATTATCGTAATAAGTTCATGAGCATGAGCAGCGCACAGGCTAAATGCTACTGTTATAATGAACATAGTCGAGAACGAGCTTATTTAACCTTTTAATGTTATCTTTTCTCCTTTATTCCTTCCTTATAAGCTTCTCGGTCGTCATTTGATCCACTTACCCAGAAACGCAGAAAGTATGTAGTCATGTCTCCTTCTGTGAAATTTAACAGTCACTGCTCCAATTTTAATAGCAATAAATTGCAAACTACAAACAAAATTATGTTTGTGCACATCTGCAGTTTTTAAACATGTATTTATTATTTGTAACTATAGTCTCTATTTTGTATTCCCAGAAGAAAGCCAACCAGGGCACGAAGACTATAATGATAAAGTATTGAGTTTTCAAGAAAGTTCATTGAAACAGAAAACTACAGTGATAACAAGTATTTTAAACTAATGCTTGCAATAATTTATTTTGTTATTAAGAATCTTTTTTTATTTTAAAATTAGGACTGGGAAAATTTCCCCAAAGCCCACAAAACAAGACTTGAAGAAATTCGAGAGTTGCCCATTAATACTTGAAATAGTTAAATTGGATTTGGCATTGTTGTCATAAGCATTAGCCGGTGTAGTATATATTAACATTGTTGCAGGGAGCATTGGTATGTTGGCGTTCTGAGGAATACCTTAATTTGGACTGTGTATACTGCTTTCTACGATTAGGAATTAGTTTAATGTCAGTTAAGGATAATTTGCTTATATTTTTTATATGTACGAATTATTGGAGCTACCCATTCTGTGAAATATTGAGAAGAAAGGGTTACTGTCAAAGAACTTGCAAAAATTTATGGAGGGTTTTTTTTTCAGAAAAGTAAGTAAACTTGTTAATGAAAACGAAATTTTAAGTCTAGTATGTGACTTTAAAGACTGATTAGTTGGTAGTATAACAAATAATGAAACCAGATTGTGAGATTGTGACGATTAAATTTACAAGCTTGGCAGTAGCAGTGACAAATGACGAAACGAGAAAACTTTTGTAGAGAAACAAGCTCTAATCAGACAGGTTATTTGTTAGTTTGCAAAAAGTACAAGCAAGTATTATTACCATATAAGGTTAGAATGGACACATGGACTGATAATAATGCTCGTACTGTACTGTGTGCATATTCGCACGAGATGAGTATAAGACACTATGGGATTAAAGACGGTGATGGTTGTGTGGTGAGTATGTTTTTATTGTGGTGTTAATCTGGTGGTTGCTATACATATTTGATAGTAAAGGAATTTTACAAGCAAACTTTGCGTGTATACATACATCAAAGCAGTTTGGAATATGCAGTATGGTGTGCGTAAATGAGGAAATTATCAGAGTGCTAAATAGTAGGAGGATGAAAGCGAGGAAGCGTGACGTTGACATTAAACTGTTTCTTTATCATATAAAGCTCATGATGGGTGGTTGTTAGAATCGTAGGGTTTTCTCCTGTGTATAAAAACTGAATACAATATTGTGTACTTTTTCACCATCCGTTTCTTAATGTTATGAACGAATTAAATTGCACCCTTTAATATTGCTAAATTCTCTTTATATGCGATGTAGATAATAATGTCTTCATACCACGGAGCCTCGTCACATCGTGAAGACCTAGTCCATGGGTTAATTCTGGTTTACTCAGCAAATCGCATAGCGTCCTTTTCAGCTTTGAAAGCCTTCTCCGCAAATGTACCCAACCTTCCCATTCAGATTGTAGCAGTCACAGAAAACGGTGGTGCAGCCACAGCCATGTTCGGATCAACGTTAGGACAGAAGTTAATTACGGAAGGAAATGCGTTAGCAGATGAACTCCGGGGACACTTCGCAACTTGGAGTGGAGAACACACGGTTGGAATTTACACTCCTTTCTTCAGACAAGTGTGGGATCAGAAGAGTGATATTGAAAAGGCGTTTAGGTAACCACTGAGATTTTGACCAATGTGAATTTTAAAATTATTTCCTTTTATATCATATTATGACATTCGCTTTCCAAGAATTAGTAGTCTTATCTTAATTTGTGGTTTTACAACAACTTTTTAACTCAAATGTCATGCATTACTTAAGTAGCAGTTTTTGCTGATGATATTTTAGTAGCGTTCGGCGCACGAGTTGTTTTTATAGTGGCTGTTCAGAAGTTGGCTGATATTAAATTAGCAAATAGAGAATTTTTGCGAAGTTGATATTTCAAAAAATCACTCAGAGATTTGTGAATCTTAAATTTTATTAAAGAGCTACTGATTTAAGGGGAAGGTTTAAATAAGTTGATATAATGGTTTGAAAATTAAAGGATGGAGTCTCCTCCGTTATACAGAGCACCTCCTGCCCCGGCACCAAGACCACCATTAGCCGCAAGTTCAGAGGGTCACATTGGTTCGACAAATGATTCGGATGATATCTACGAGCAGTTGCCAAGTGATGACAGTGAGGGAGGAAGTGGTGATGCTCTCGTTAGACCATCTCTTGTACGTCAGAGACAAGCCGCCCAACAACAGCAGCAACCTCAGTTTGTGAAACATAAAATGGAACCGTCTGTGTCGGATAATTTTGTGATGAGGGACAGAGATTTTGACAAGTTTGATAATTTATGGGCTGGGGCTAGACGGAGCAATAGAGAGACTGGAAACATGACGACAAATGTGAAAAATCAGCAAGTATATCTTGCAAATGCTTTTGCAACTGGCCGAAGAAGTCATCATTCTAGATCTGTAAATAATAACGGTACTTCAACTCAATTCCGACATGGACATGACATGCACAGGAATAATATGCCTGGTCGATTGAATATGACGGAATATTCGGCTGTAACGGATGCACTCTCTCGAATGAGACTCCCTCGTACATCGCCACCATACTCAAATCTACCCAATGATGACTATGTTAGTGACACAGGACATCGAAATCGTACGAATCGATCGCGGCGTAATCCAGGTAAGACAGATGGTTATTTCCATTGCATGGGGAAAGTGTTCGAACCAAATAGAAAAGTGTCATTATTATCTGTAAAAGGATTTACTCTGAGCAAAGTAGAAAATAACTCTTACATTGAAATTGATTTTGTAGGGAGACTTCTACCACCTCCAAGTGACTCAAGCTCTTCCCCTTCACCCGTTTCTGATCCGGAGGATTTCTCCCGAACTCGGCCCAAAAAGAAAAGTTTAAAGAATACCAGCATCCGCTCGAGACATCATCATGTTCCCGCTAAGCCCAAAGGAATATTCGCTCCAATTCCCACTGTGCCGCAAGGATTTGTGCCGTACCAACTGACAAGTGACTCAAATTTATTTACAGGCTCACGAAATAAACCATTAACAATGGAGGAAGGATCGGGTAAGTTGGATAATTTGGGGAAGGAACGTGGCAGTACTAATTGCTGATTTCAAATATTTTATTCTTTCTGACGGGTAAATTTGGTTTGGAATGAATCATAGAAGCATCTTCTCCTGTTGACATCGAGAAAAAGCCGTTTGCACGGCTAAAAGAAGAAATGAGTAACTTGGGATCAAAGAATAAAGCTGAGAAATCGCGCAAGAAAGAGAAACCAGTTAAAAAGTTGACCAAATCTAAGTCCACTGAACAGCAACCACAGTCTACAACGCCCAGCTTTGGCACTAGTGTAAGTTGCGATTATTTCAGTGAAAATGTTGTCAATTGATTTTTAACCAGCTTTAAGAAATCATGAAAAAGGAAAAGGCTGAACTATGACCCTGTTTTGTTTGAATGAATAGTTGGAAGAAGCCACTGCTCCAAATGGTATTCTGGAAAGATGTGTAAAGTTTATTGAAGAAGAAGGTCTTGAAATGGAAGGTCTTTACCGTGTCCCCGGAAATCGGGCACATGTAGAAACTTTATTTTCACGACTAGCTGAAGATTCAAATACAGATATACGAGCTTTGGATATTCCAGTCAATGCAGTAGCAACAGCACTTAAGGATTTTCTAGCTAAAAGGCTTCCGCCTCCCATTCCCACCGATATGATGGGAGAAGTCGAAAGAGTAATGAAAAGTTTCATTTTATTTTACTGTTTTCGCAATTTTTACTATCTAACTCGATGGTGCAATGAACAACATATTATTTGAATGCACTTGCCAAAGTGTCCCCCATGAATTAAGTGTCGTTGAAATAATCCTTTCCCTCAAATCAGTTTACCATGTTGCTTCTAGGATCAATATTTGAATAGGTTATATTTGATTGTTCTCTTTTTATTACAGGTTGCGTTGATGGCCGATCGATCCCTCCGTTTATTAGAATTGAAACAATTCCTTCTCCATTTACCACCCCCGAATTTAGCTGTGTTGAGAATTGTCTTCTCTCATCTCGTTCGTGTCTCGGAGAAGTCTCGAATCAACGCCATGGATTCCAAGAACCTAGCTATCTGCTGGTGGCCAACATTACTTCCATTTAGCTTCGTGGATATGCTTCGTTTTGAACAAATGCGACCCCATTTAGAGGATCTTGTTCAAACCATGATTGATCAATACCCTTTCTTGTTCTGTGGGAAAGAGGATGTGGTGATGGTCTGACATCATCTTTACCCCCAGTATTTCCCTCCTTCCTCGTCAGCCACTTCATCTCCTGGGAGAACTCAAATGGCTCATCATCAGCCAATTGCTCATAAACAAGCAGTTCAGCCCGTTCCTCCTCAAAGGCAGTCTCTTAATCTTCCGTCTCATTACTACTACTACTACTATAATATGGACGAAAAAAGTGGATCTCCATCTGGAACTGGATCTAATTCCAATTTCAGACGATCATGCTAAGCATCTTCAGAAGGTTAGTCCAATCATGTAGTGTAATTATTATATTCGCAATATCTTGATAGCCTAATATTATTTTCATCAAAAGAATAATATCACATTATATTATTTTTTTTCTTTTTTTGTTACAGAACTCGTCGAAGTTAGATGCTTACCTAGATGATTTCAACTGCTTTTAAAAGCATGGTAAATTCGAATACTCGATATTATTCTCAAAGAGAGTGACGTAAGCACTTCACAATCTCATAGTAAAGATCTAATGTGTTAGTAGGATGAGTCCATGAAAAAATGTAAAATAGTTGTTCTCTTAGTATTTTGAACGACTTTCTACCCTTGATTTAAATTCATTAAAGTGAAAGCAGTTACCTTAAGATGAGATGGCTAGACAAAAATACTGGGGAAGACCTTTTTACTCCTAGGCACTAGAGTGTGTACCAACGGAGAAAGATAAATTGTCCTTTATAAACCTGCTGATGGTCGACGTTGAATACCAAAGTTTGACTGACGAAACTGAAGATGGTGGAAGTTTGTACCTTATAAATTGAGAAAATCATGTCAAGCTTGAGATTTTAAAGCACGGACATAACCTTTTATTTCTATGTGCTTTTGATGAAAACAGCCAAAATAAGTAAGTATGCTTTAGAGCATACATAATTATGAAAGAATAATAATTGATTACAAAAATACTAATTGACATGATATAAAAGTAGCGCTAGATGTAAGAACTGGAATTCAATAGCACAAAATTATGCGTATAATAGGGTTACGCACTTGAGTATAAATCTCATTATTACAGCGTATTTAATTAAATTGTCTTGTATAATGTATGTAGGCGGTTGTAGCAAATGAACTTATGGTGTCGTCAATAGGTAAAATTAAGAAAAATTTGAACTTTTTCCAGAAAGGATGACTGAATGGAATGTCATATTGAATTTTTCAATGACATTTTCCGTCGGTTGGACTTCGCAGTCAATTGATAATCACTCAAAGCTAAGCACTAATTAAAGTAACATTTCCTTATTACTGTTAGCATCCAGTTAAAACGGATTTGTTGATTTATATTTTATTTATGCACATGTAAAACAGAAAAATGCTTGTGATGATGGTGAACTGTATTTTGCTAGATGCTATAAAACGAGATTTAACTGCATCAATGAAAAGATCAATGTGATTTATGGGGTTATGAAAGCATGTTGTAAAAATATAAAATATGTATTGTGTTTTTGAAGGAAGTACTCTGAAAATGTACATTCATTTTTGAGTACAGAACTATCTGCACACATTTGAGTTTAAATTTCGAGTCAGTTAAATTGAAGATTTTATTTTGCATAACAGTATATAAATATAAATATTATAGTATAGCTACTTACCATATTCTATATTTCTAGAATAAAACTGTATTAACCTTGATTGTTAGATTAAGTGGTGACTACAAGTAAGAATGTGTTATTCCTTAAAATATTGTATAAACTTCATAAACTCATGTAGGTACTGGCTGACATGAGTAATGTAGGTAGGTCACTGCATGCTGGTAACATACATAGAGAAATAAATTCTGTGTAAATTGAGTGTGTCAATATGCAAGTGAGACTGAGTGTTCCATTGAAGGAACACTATTTTCCAGTTAATTTTCATATTATTTCCTTTTACTATCTGTCGATTTATTGTAATCTATTTTTCTTTCTTGAAGCGGTTTTTATGGCTAAAATATAGTATTTGGTTATTTACAATACTGTTTTGAACTTTCTTTACGTGCTGTGTTTGCAACCAGTCGAATTTTGATAATAATGGTATTTCAGTTACATAATCATTGTACAGCTAATTACGTAATATTCGGCAACATAGGCAAAAATGAAAGGAAGGCGCAGGACAAGCAAACTCTCAAGTAACACATTTTTGGTATGAAAATAATTTTAATATCAACATAATTCATAAAAGACTGTCTTCGAGAATTCATTTACACTAAATACAATTTCTTGTAGCACAGATTCAAAATGTGTTGATAAAGTACAAAATATTTGTGCTTGGGAAAATGTTTACTCGTTCAATTTTAACACATTCTTCTCCTGATGCCTTTGGTAAATGAATAATTTCTTGTTAAATGAATATGTATTTATGTGAACTATTAGTTGTTGTGTTGTTTGTATATCTTTTTTCAATTTGTCTTTAACCAGAGTTGTTCTTATACTTATTAAACTACGTCATGATGAAAT
This sequence comes from Spatulosminthurus flaviceps, assembly GCA_034693705.1. Lineage (NCBI taxonomy): Eukaryota > Metazoa > Arthropoda > Collembola > Symphypleona > Sminthuridae > Spatulosminthurus > Spatulosminthurus flaviceps. Next base: position 4,720 of record JAQFXU010004564.1, on the reverse strand, counting down.
TTAAGTCTTGATATATGCCACGGTTAAATTTTCTATATGAAGTACATGAGTTAAACAACTGTTTCAGAAAGAATAAATATTAGCAAGCCAATATTTTATAAATCTTGTGAGAAAAACCCGTTTTTAAAGAGCTGAATTCAGACGCTTAAATGTTTCTAGTTGACCCTTACTTATTCACAAGTTACTTGTTAAAATAATTAAGTTAGGTTCCATACTTCGAGAGTAGAGACAATTTTATAAGCATCTGTTGTTTCAGTTAAATTTCACATCAACTTATTTCAGTTGCAGTAACAGAATGGGTGTGTGAATATTATTGGCTTTTTGTAACCCTGTTATAATAAGTAAAGGTCTTCTGAGAAATACGAAATTTTAGTATGATCGCCACTAATCATGATGGTACTTAGTTTTAGTATGTGTAGTAAAACTTGCCACTTGGATATGATGACGATTATCCTAACTAACATTTTAAATAATAATTAACTAAAAATTAAACTCGATTTTTGGTAAAGTTACTTGAGAAAGTCTATTAATACACTTCTAAAGTTTCACTACAACATATATATTATATATAGATACAATTGAGTGAAAACTGAAATATAACTAACTGGAAACTACGTATGTATGTAAATAAATATATACTCTTCTTAACTTCTATCTTAACAGGACTACATCCATCATGTAAAAGTACCCAAAGTTGGAGGAATACTGAGTTTGTACGCGTTGAAATAATTGTTTCACGTGGAAGTCATAAATAAGTATACATTTTAGTCTGTACAGCACATAATCATTAAATGGTTATCGTATGGACAAGAAGTATTATGATGAAAGATTATGAGAATATGATTCAAAAACGTATATACCACATATATACTTAAGTAGAATGCCTGCAGTTATAAAAAATAAAATAATCAAATATTTAACACAAATCATTTCGTCATTTTAGCTGTCGGCCACTCTCTATTATTTCTGTTGCATTACCGGCTTCATGTATGGGTTTACCGTAAATTATGCATTGGCTATTGCGCATAAACATTTTAATGATGGATGAAATTGGTGCTTTGGTTTTTCAACGATGACATCGGAGTCATGCGAAGTTCCAATGTTTGGTTTCAACATTTCGCATCAACAGACTACGAAGTTCTAGTTTATACAAACGTCTTGACCCTTGACCTGCGGAGTGGAGTCGGTTACTCAGAGGTTTCATCATTTTCCTCAATGTATCTGGTTCTTACCCCTACATATGAAGGATTCGAAAAGGTTGACTATGTAGTTAGAAACTCTTTTAGTTGGACTTGAACTTAGCCGACGGACATCCGCCACTACCACCGCAGCGCACAAGTAAAGAATTTCCCTTATACCTTATTCCACTTACTTCCAAATGCCTTTTGTAGATAATGGCCATTGTCAACCGGTTATGGGAGAAATAAGAGGTCTATAGTTAGGAAATTCATTAGAAAAGGTTTTACTAAAATAGCTCTAATTTTATTATACCTGAAGATGTTGTTGCTACCTCACAACTCAGAATAATAATGATCATAATTCCTAAGCAGAGGCTAGAAAATACATAGATGCGAATGCATTTTATTTTTATTATTCTTTACCTGTTTACCTACGCCGAAAGATCTATACTTAAATCCTACATAGAACACACCCTGACTTTATGGATCAATATATACCAAAAGGTCATGGGGGGAAATATGGCCAAAAGTTAGGGTGGTTTGTTCTTGCAACGTTTTTTACATCGTTCCATGTCACGTCAAAATATCGGGTCAAGCTTAAGTCAAAGTCAAGTATGGAAATAAATGGTGGGGCGTGGGGCACACTACTGGTCTTGCAGTATTACTATTGCTAGTCTTACCACACACACGCATTATTTAATACCTAGCAGATACGGATAGGAACGTAGTCAGTTCAGAATCTGAACTTCAGATTTTTTTCAAAGCTAAAAGAAGTAATATTATTTTACTTTTTTTTTACCAAAATGCAATCTTTGCAACTTTCAGTAAAAATCCAATAAAACCAGGACGTTGCTTTTTGCGCTTTACAACATGGTATATGCATAAGGACCAACCCCTGCCATATCCTCATCATCACGAAGCGTTTAGTAATAGTAGGATACAAAATATCGGAGTAGAGAGGACCAAACACAAATTCTTGGTAAACATCTTTTCTTATTTTTTTAACAGAGTAAATCTGATAGTATCAATAACCTAAACAACAGGAATATTACTAGAACTGACAAGGTACTAAAAAAAGCAAGTAAGTGTCCCACAGGAATCTTCAAATTTTTATGAAAACTACTTATTTAGCACACCTTGCGAATTGGACTTTCGATTTTAAAAAAAATCCTACATCCATAATTTTAAACGGGGCATAATAAGGAAATTTTACATTTTCATTGGCAAAAATCGAGAATTTCGAAAAAAACATAAAACTTAATTTCAGTGCCACAAGAGGTGGCACTACTTTCTCTCTGCTATATCTGCTACCTGCATTTTGGACTTTCGATTTTTTTTAAAATACCGACATTTTTGATTTTTACGTCAAAATCCAAAATTTTAAACAGGATTTCATAAGGAAATTTGGTATTTTCACATGCAAAAATCGAGAGTTTTCGAAAAAATAAAATAAAACTTGATTTGAGTGTCACAAGATTACTGGACTATATCTCCGGCGTATTTACATGTCATAACTATACCCACCAGTTCACTGTGCCTAATTCTGACAAAAAAAGCGGGAAGTAATTTGAAAAAAAAAGCGAAATGTTGCAAAATGCTACGAAACAATGCTAACTTAATGGGGTAAACCTAATGTTATGTTCGTGATTTTAACCATTTTAATGCTCCAGTATCTTAATGCATTAAATTATGTTGCATAGCAATTTTTAAAGCTCAAAAATTTCCCTTTCATAATTGTTATGAATCAATGTATTCTGATGCGTGGGTCAAAAGTTACAGCCAAAACAAAAAAGGTAAATTACCATTGCGGATCTGCTATGTTGCCGGCCACTCCAATGTGCTGTTATGGAGAAAATCTTATAACTTTCCCTGACTGTATCTTCTGCAAGGCTTGTATGTTCATTGATGTATAAAAATTCTGAAAGATATTAAAATTCTCTTTCAAAATCGTCATTGCTTGTATTTTTATGTTGGAAGGGGGGGGGAGATAGAGCGGGATGCATTTTTGATGAAGAAAATACGGAAACACGCGATAATTTTTGCTAAGTTCATCCCCAAACGTCTCCGCTCCCTTTAGAGATAAAAATACGCGCATTAGCAATTTTGAAAGCGAATTTAAATATCTTTCAGAATTTGCAAACCTCATTGCGCTACGACTAGCCGTTCAATAGTTACAAGCAGGGAAAGCTTTAAGAGTTCCTCCATAACAGCACAATAGGTGGACCCGGAAGATAGCAGTTCCGATAAACTCCTTTGACCAGAGTACCTCCAACGCATAGGCTACAATAGGGTCGCATATAATCTTGCTAAGCATTTACAGTAAATACCCTTTAAGCCGGTTTTTCGCTATTTCGGTCAATGGTAAAAGGTTCCTCCAAATTCCTATTAATGGGTACACAAATCGATAAGCCGGTCAAAGTTTTCGGTCCCCTGAAGGACCGGCTTAAAGGTTTTTTACTGTAGTTGAATGGCTGGAAGTTTCACTTATTTTAGCCTATTAGAACAATGCTAATTTAATTTTTGAGAAAATAATTATTGGCCATCCCATAAAAATCTACGTCATTTTTCTACAAAACTTTTTAAATTTTCCTCACATACCCAGAATTTTTTCTTCTGTTGTGTAAAAGAAACCATGTTCTCCCACTTTGGTTAAGAAATCCACAAAGGGCCCTCCTATATCCTGGATTTGTGAAAAGGTGGGTTTATCATCTCACGTTTTTTTCCAATTTACAAATTTCCACTCTTTTCTCAAAATTAGGCACTGTGCAGTGTAAAGGTGTACTATTTGTAAGCAGAGCATTGTAATAATCAGTACTAAATGAAGAACAATTAGCTCCTTTGTTGAATCTGAAGCAATAGTGACATATTAGCCTTAGAGGTCCTTTAAAGACGAGAACACTGAATTTAAACAACTACATTGATGATTATTTTTTCAGTTCTCACAATTAATTCTCTTTGGTGTGTTTACATTACGTAACAATGCACATCAGTGTATGTACGTAAGCTCAACACTACAACCATTAAAATATGATCTGCTGGCACCGTCGTTGCCTAGAATTTATACAAGCCTGAGAGACCCTTCAGTTATGTATTACTTTTGGGATTCGATTTCCACTCTTATAGTATACCAACCATTAGTATAAAAACCAATGGTTTCCAAACAGGTAATCATTTGTAGTTCACTTTGTCGTGACCCCGAATCCGAATTTAAACACATGTAAATGCACAGACGATATATATTGTAGCGCATTCAATGGCTACTTATAGTAGGGTTGTATTCATGTTAATTATTTGCTGTGTTAGCACGTAGTTAGTTACGTTATGCTTTAACTAGTACATGTGGATGTGTATGTTGACATGGTCTGTAAATAACATGAGAGTCCTCAAGCTAATGTTAATTAGATATTAACTGGAAAGGCGTTTAGCCGATTGCTAGGGCGCTGTGGAGCGTGTGTTACTGGTGGGTGTAAATAAGTACAAAAAATCTAATATTACTCATCTTCGCGAGACTCACTAAGCGCATCGCTAGTGTTCCTCTCTTT
>JAQFXU010004563.1:0-13233 GCA_034693705.1 Spatulosminthurus flaviceps | reverse complement strand
GACACAATATGACCGTGGGATGGGTCAGTCCAAAATTTGAGATTTTTTGGTGACGTACTTTATGGACAGCCCCTAATGCCAAACGGCCAAATAAATTCTCCTAACGAATACTAGTCAAGAAGAACTCGTTAAAACCTTTACCCTTACATATACAAATGTGAGAAGCTAATTATTATTTTTGGCATATTTATTGTTGATTCTAATTCAGTACGTCTGACTTGTTACAAAAAACTATCCAGTGAATACCTAGAAGCAAAATTCTAGAAAATACGTGCTTACTATATGTGTTATTGCATCTAAGTATATGCATCTACAAAATGACAAAATTCGTACCCATTCCCACCTATTCCCATTGTGTACAAACCAAAATCGAATTGCATAGCAATAGCAAATGAAAACTTAAGAAGTCATTGAAATTAATTTTGTATACAGTAGCAACGTATGTAAGTATTCTTATGCAATTCTACACGATTTCATATTTTAATCAGCTTTCACAGAGCCGTAAGTTCTTCCTTGCTATATAGAATGCACTCGTTTATTATGGGCATTCGTCAAATAAACAGTCTCAAATCTCAAATTGCACCAGTTAAAGCTAAAGCCTATATATCCCGCAAGAATTTTTCGTGGTATATATATATCATTAACTATACCGACTACCGACTAAGAACGAAAAAACGATTTGTGCAGAGACAACAGTTTTGAAACATTATACTTCCATTTAAAAATAATTGCATCAAACGAGGTGTTGTATATATATATGTACTTATTGCTAATATAGCTGCCTTTATCTTTTTGTCCGATATTTGTGACGACAGATTGTTGATTTACAAGAATTTTAGCATGTAAATTTTCGCATTCCTACTGTATCTCATTTAAATATTATATCACCTTTGAATGTAAAAAGAAGCCTCATAAACATAAATTTCGCGAAGACTCCTACTATGAAAAACGTTTTGTGAAAATCAGCAGTAATACATTTTATATAGAATATTTTGCTGGATAAGCTGCACGGGTACAAATAGCTGCTTATATAAGAGCATGTGTCTCTCTAGTGTCCATTACTTAAGAAGTAAAGCCTTGACCAGTACGGTAGTCTAAAAGTAAGAGCGCTTGTCAACTTTTGCTTTAGCCTGATTTGTAAGAAAAATACTTATTTCTGGCTGCCCCCTTGCTTCAACTTCCTATATCCAGTTTCTTTCTAAGTAAAGTCATACAGGCTGACTCAATGTCCAATTATTTTCTAACGTTCAAAACCTTCGAACTTATAGCTACAGAGGTAAACTGATATTAATTTCGTCGGAAATTGCTAAACTAATTCAGTCATTATGACTCCAACATAGCGCAGTGCCAAATACATAAAGGAATTTACTCCTTGAAATAACTGTGAGGCGACCATTACTTTCCATAAATTCTTGCTAGTTCTGTTATTCCCTTCGTTACCACATTGAGTAAATCATGAAAGTGTGGAGGAGAGAATAATACTAATTTGTTCTAGACCATTCAATCGATGTTGGTGTGCTGTAAAAATGTTAATAGTGCGCTGGGGCTTTGGGTCTGATTGTTTGTTACACTGGTTTGGAGAGTGAGAATTAATTCACGCAATGATAAGTAATCAACGCCTCATTGAAAATCGGAGTGCATAAAGACCCTGCTCCTGTCCATAAGGAGTCAGCATTATCGATAGTACGAAGGTACTGACGTGGAAAACTTACTTGTAAAATCTCTGCATACTTTTAAAGCGAAAGGATTCAGCAAGCATTCCTATTCATGTTCAGTCGATCAGTGCATAGACAGAATTAAAAAGTGTTCCACGACACAAGTAGAGTTTATACTGACAATGAGTAACTTTATGTAATATAGTTATAGCATCTTTATCCCTCAAACACTGCATTGTCAAGATTTTTGACGAGATTACGTTCTTCGTTCGCAAGTCGCATCGCAAGAGACCAAATCACCAAATGTTCATGAGTTTTTCATGGGAACTCGAACTTACCGCTTGAGTAAGAAATAATAATAAGTAATTAAACCGCTCGCTATAGCTCTTTTTAACATTTCCTTAAACGGTTTGAGCAAGAAAGAGACTCGGGCTGTAAGAGACAAAACTGCAACTGCAAGGAAGGAGTATTTATACTAGTACACTCGTCATGTCATGGTATAGCTATGATTCTATGATCAAACGGCCATGCCATGAGTCAACCAATTATTACATACATGTAATGTTTATTTTCGTTTTCAAATCATTAGGTCGTTCTCTCTAGCAACAACGTCATCAATAATAAAAGTTGTCTCCATCAGATAACATGTTACAGTAGTTTTGTACACATAAATATGGCAGGCAAATGTAGCATTTATATTGATGTACATAACCAAATAACGTAATAATATTGTTTACTTTGGAACTATTTTCAAAAGAATAGGAAAATGTTTCTAATATATTATCCCTTTTTATTTTGTCCTTTAAATGAACTGTTCTTTGTAGCTGTACTCAAGAAAAAACAAAATTCTTGCTGCAGTGTTGCAGCAACCGTTTTATTGGAATGCCTAGAAGTTGGGATCAAAAGGAAATCTTGTACACACTGCTATGTGTAGCCATGAAATGATGTATGTATAATAGTGATTTCTCCCTCTTTCTTCCTTTTATATTTTGGTACAAGAAAAAGACTCCTCGCCTGCTTGGCTTCAAGAGCAGAGGTGAAATGAGAAAAAAGAGCAAAGAACTGACTAATGAGATGTTCAGTTTCTCTCTTTTAAGGTTCTCTTGTAAGGTTCCTCTCCTGCTTGGGTTCAAGAGCAGAGACGACGAGAGAAAAGTGAGAGAAGAACTGACTGGCAAGATGTTCAAATCCTCTGCTTTAAAGTATGTATTTTGGGTCTCAATAATTTTTTGTCCAGTTCTCTAACGTGCTTGCCTCTCACACGAATTGTGTAAGAATAAGAATCCAAGAATAAACAATACGTTTACGTACGAGTGAGAGAAACATGAACCCGTGGGATAAATTACTATATCACTATTCACTGACAACCGTTGTAAGTGACAGTGACATTACGTGTATAGTCAAAGTATATTAACATGAATTTTTATTAAAGTGATTTCACAAAAATATGGTTAATATTAAACGATCAGTTGAACTAAATAAAATCGGAGACTAAAGAGAAGTATTTTTCCTTAAGCTTGGACTACTACACGGAAGGCTACATCAGAGACAGGTATTTTTTCTTTGACTGTATTCAGTAAATACAAAATCGACTACAATTAGTATTTTAATCGGAGCATGGTTACAAAAGTTTACCACTGAAATTGTCAAATTATTTTGTCCACTATTTTACAGATTTTTAGGATTGAGCGTTGATGCAACAGCAGACTGGTGATTGAGACAAAAATGATTTTATATCCGCATTTCGTGCAAATCATTAAAACTTTCCTAGGTTAAAGAAAAGATATAAAAGCGTATTTTAAAAAATATTTTCTTTAGGATTTTTAATTACTAAAAAATGGCGAGAAAAATGTCCATAACATCTTTACAGTGACCTAAATTAGTTGTTCCTTCTTGACATATCATAGGAATATCAGACGGGCTTACTTCTCTGTAACATCTATTCTCAGGCAGGGCATTCAAATGGCAGGACTTATTTCAAGACTGATACTCAATTTTTCTATTAACAATGCGCCGGTTTTAATTAGCTAGGAAGTAGAGTTTACGACTGGAAGTAGATGTAAAATGACCTGATTATTTAGCGATAAATAATACAAATTCAATTACTATGATGAAAAATAAACCCTTATTGTTAGTAAAGTCCTCTTGTTTCCCTTGCTTTAGATTACTACTACCTACTACCTAACATTAAATATTTTATTTTGTTGGGGCTGCTGCATTTGTATAGCGTGGCACGGAGAGAGAGGGGGAACTGTATAGTTCTTGCAATTACGATTCCACATATTAATTTGAAATAATACTTGTACGTTGCTTAGCTCCGAAACGGAAGTATTAACGCAGGTGAGCTATAAGAAATCGATACATTTATCACTACTCTCCCCCAATCTATTTCACTATACAAAATACAGATCACGCATATGCGTTTACTGATAAATGATTACTCATTTTGCATAAATACTGATTGCAATTTTTAAAAAACACAGCCCTAAAGTTAAAGAATTTTGAAAATTCTTGGTACAACTTGATAGGTCCTTCATACTTTAGTATCTAAATATGCTTAATTTATAACAAGCTGTGCTCCCACTTTGACGTATAAATACGCCTATGTTTTGCTCTTCATCAGAATGGGTGATAAGTGGTAATTCATCATACAAATCTGCATAAATAAAAGATACGTTACCTATCAGCATCAACTGCTTTTTGATGTTTTGGCTATCACTGCTATCAGGGTCTTGTTTAGTGCTGGACCGTTTTCGCTGAGGCAGGATAGTGACAAACCTGCTGAAAAAAGTCATTCTCATCAATTCATAAACTATTTTCATAGTATACGTAGTGCATTAATGGGGGTTCATAATACAGGCATTTGTCCTAGTAGATGATGCTAACTGACTCTATAGTGGCAAGTATTTTTGATGCATGAATGTGTGTTGAATCAGTTTTATTATGCATATTTCTCTGTGATGAGAGACAAATGCAGGTTGAAGAGTTAATTGTGATAGCTTGGATTGCATGATGTTGGAAGTCTTCTTCCCTCTGACGCAGACCAGCACTGAAAACTCACACCTGTAACAAAAAAATATAAAAATTACATTAATATTTTAAGGTTTAACACTTGTAAAAGTGTACACATCCAAATCATATACACTATCTCAACTATATACATACTGAAACTTTTAATATTCAGGTCTCTTTCTACTGAGTTTCAAGTCAAGACACTCGCGTACATAAGTCACCTCATGACAGGATGAAATAATGAACCACTAGATAAGAAAATAAAATAAAGAAGCGTTTAAAAAAAATAATTATTAAATTGCAAAAACTTCTTAATATGCGTCAACCTATACACCGATCGTAGGGTAAGGATGAGTCTCAAAGGTAGACTGCGAAAAAAGCAGTGCTGATATCATTCACTATAATATTAGATACAGACATGCAATTGTGCTTTCATGAAATCAATCTTTCTGTTCCGAACGGATTATAATATTGCAATTAGCAGGTGTATTCCTTCAAATCTAAATAATAACTGGCTTATTTAATAACTTAACGTGCAGATTACAAAATGAGTTAGGAAGGTGCATTTCCTAACAATAAGTACGAAATCGTCATACTACATAAAAGTTAAGCATGGACAATAATATTGTAAAATACTATGTAGTTCTTTTCTTTAAACATTGTAAGTATAAAGTCTTTATGTATTCTGTATTTTCATACCATAATATTGAGCATAATATTTTCTACCAATTTCTCATCAAAAGTTTCACCAAAGCATACAGTAAGTTCTCGTATTTTTACGAAATAGTTGACCACCAATTTTTAGAAACACGAAAGAGAATGTTTACAAACGTGTCAAAATTTCGAAACTTTGCAATTTGCAACTGCTTTAGCTGTCACATTTTATTATTTGATTAGTACAAGAAGCCTTCAAAAATGAAAACTTGGTCCCTGACATTTATTTTCTAGCTTTCTATAACATCAGGTTTACCTTCCAAACTACGGCGTGCATTTACCATTATCACCATCGAGTTCCGCCACTCCTGGGCCTTTGTTTGGATAAACTTCAAAAGTTTCAGCTTTTACGTAATAAAATGAAATTATGAAGTTTCGTTGCAATGGACTAAATCACAGTTACCGTAAACTGGCCATCTCTGATTATAGCACCATTGAAAACAGTAACAGGCAAAGTAATGCACCTAACCTATTATATGGAATCACATAGGGTTGGCAAGTGGCAACCATCCGGCTGGAATGTATTGGATTGAAACCGGTTCCAACCGGCATGGAGCGAAGTAGCTTTTGGCAAGAGTTAGCTTCAATTTGTTTTGGCCAATATAATCCACTAGCCATGGATATTTGTTTTCGCATGGAAAGAATTGGGCATAAATATTATTTCACGCGACGTTACGGACTATTGTTACTGCAGTATCAAAGCAATAGATATTAAAATTAATCTAATTTATTTTAATTTAATTTGTATATTTCTTTTTTAAACAATTTGGGTTGGAAACTCCAGTACATATGGCAATGATTGGCTTTGAAGGTCAACTTTACAGAAAGTTACAGTCGTCATAAAAAGGAAATCAATTACATTCGCCCATCCCCAAGAAACCTACGGGCTTTAATTTTAATTCTAACTTAAAATTCCAGATATCATATACTTCTGCTCCAAGGCTGCCCCTGTATTACGAAATAATATTGAAATAATTGTATAAAACGAGCAAAACTTCTTTAATTGATTGATGCTACTTCTGCAACCATTTAAAATTAAAACGTTCATAGATTCTACAAAAGAGTGGTTTAGAAGGATTTAGCTATTCGCAGCATAACAACATATATGCGTACATAAAATTTTGCCAATTTAGACCAAAAACCAATTTATTCCGGTAGTAACCAGAATATGCCGCTGGCATGGACAAAAAAACAGCAGCTTGGAATGAATTAGCTTTTATTAATAAAATCCAATTATTTCCGGTATCCAATAAAAGCCCGTAAAATCAGGTTCGTACCGCTGGCATGGACTTTATCAATACATTCCGGCTTTTTCCCAACCCTAATAAGTGCTAGTGAGAATGTGATCAAGATTCTATGACTCAGTGTCCGTAATAAACTGAATAAATAATAATAATAATAATAATAATAATAATAATAATAATAATAATAATGCATGTATTTGACTCCACAATCAGTTACATTAGGCCACAAATTAGCAGACACTATGCGAGAACTATTTATAGACGAACAATAATTGTCTTAATAAAGCAGCAAAACCTGTGCATTGACCATTTAATATTGCCAAATATTTAGGAATATTTTTACTAACCGAAAAACATGAATCATTTAAATTTATTTTAACGATAAAATTATTTAGAAATATTGAATTTACTGTGCATTAAGCAACATCAATTGAGGTCTTAAAATCTACACCTTTCAAGTGGTACCCTCGGATTTTGAAATATGTATCTTCCGTCAGTTTTCTGTCAGATGTTTACAGAGGTATCTACCATAAATATATGCGGACCTTAGTTTTTGAGAAAACAACAGGAAAATATCCGTTTAAATACCTATAAAATACGTCATTTTATTCTGGAATTGTAGCCCTGCAATGTTGATAACTTGATTTCTGTAACTTTTGAATCCCCCGACGAGCACTTTTACTAAAAGATTTTACAGCAATTCCAGATTTCAACACTTCAGGGTTTGTGGGCGGAAAATATCCCTACATCTCTCGCTCTATTTCATTCAATCTAACACACCATGCCGGGTATTGTTCATTGTATGAATACGAATGATTGATATTATCCAATTAGGGATTATGGGCATTTGTATATCATGGCTTGGATAATTATGAATAATGAACACACCTTTGATGATAACCCAATATTTAGATTTAAGTAAAATATCTGTCTCTGTAAAGTATTCCTTTTTAGTAAATTACGAACAGAATCTGATTTGCACTCGCCTACCGATAGGAATAAGTAACCACCAAAACCTCATTGGACATTTATGCATGCATTCACTGAGTCTTCATATCCTAGTGTTAATAGTGGTATATCGAGAATTACGCGTAACACTACAACCAGAGTCACCCTACACATCCACGCCTATTTTACGTCAAACACAAAACTGATGATATTAAAGTCATGATTTTTTTGGCTTAATGGTGTAATGAGCAGTCTCCCTGTTAATATTTGTATACTCCACAATCTCTGTAAATCAAAAAATCTTCCTAATTTGTACATCGTGAGTGCACCTGTCAATGCTTCCATCAAAAATTTTATTTTGAATAATTAGTAACCCGGGATACTGTGTAACAAAAGGCAAAACAGTTACTCATAGTTCCTATGAAATACTTTCCAAAACCGCGTCTAGCTGAAACTTTTTCCTAAAATCTTTTAATACCTCACATATGAATTTATTTACAGCAATGAACAAGTGCCAAAATAATAACAGTGAATCATCATACATTATATTATCTATCTTCATCCATTCAAATTTGGGTATTTGCGGTAGTAACTAAGCCGTGAACGTAAAAATACATTAAGAATAATGATTAATTGTATAAGCCTAAACCTGAACTACATTGAGCAGCCTTTCTTGGGTCGCAAAACTTAAATAAATGTGGCAGAGCTTTGACATTTTGTCTACTAACCCCATATAAGCCAAAATTGATATTCAGAAATTGCAGTACGTGTTAGCTAAATTAACTATTTTCAGTGTGTACATGTAACACATTGCCATTGAAGAAGAATGCCGCCAGAATTAGAATGCAGTTAGACAACTCTAAAATTAAAATGAATGTTCCATTAGGAAGACAATATTCACATATATAATCAGCAGACACAAAAACTTTACATTCTTAAATATCCTATTATACTAAATTACAATCATCCAATGTAACTGGGTAACGTGTTCACCTTATGTTGCTGAATTGGATTAAACAAAAGCTAATTAGTCAAAAAGCACATGCTTTTTACGTTTACCCATAAAAATATTAATCAGACGTTAGAACTCTTTTGTATAAATCATTGTAATTATTAATCTGATTTTGCAAGTATTCCACCGAATGTGTATTAAAAGGTACTCTTGTAAAAATATTGTTTTGGAATTACTTGTCCGAATATTTTTATTTAACTCAATATTATTCTCAATCCGGGGTACACGCCACTTCGTAAACTACAAAAATTGTTGCATCAATCAGTTACAACCACAACTGAAGAAAGCTTTTACGAGGAATCCAGTTGCCAGCCCGCACCAGCCTTATGAATAGGTAAATTATCTTAGAAGCCAAACCTAATTGGAAGGCGAAGCGAATGATAGTGCTTAAACGTCACCTGACCGGGACGGAGATGTGAAATGTTGATTACGAATTCATTTTGAATGCCAGAGAACAAATATAAGAAGTTTTCATCACCTGGTTGAAAAGTTCCTCCAAAAAGCCTTCCTTCGCAGGTTTTCATTAGTGGGTAATCCTTGTGAAGAACTTCATGTCACTGAAGCCATTCATACAGATCCGAGTCTTCCGAAGTACGCCATGTACGCACAAATGCCCACTTGTAAGTAGTCGGTGTTGTTGTTTGTAAGCAGCATAATTGAATCTGGTGGATTGGATCCTTCCGTGACCTTGAAGGTCGCAGTTATCTGCCTTTGTTTGTCATTAACATTGGACTCCAAGTGGTTTGCTTGCATTTATTTTAATTTCTTATATGTTGCAGAACTTCCATCACTTCGAAACGGAGTTATCATCAGGGATCCTATAGCTAGCATATTCTTATCACCTTGAAACAAGTGGCTAATACAATGCTGTAATTGTATGTACTTTTAAAACTAGGTACGTTGGTTTTTATGAATGTCCTTTACGTACCGCAGAATAAATTCTGGAAACTACGCCTTTACATGGTGGAGGTTCAAGCTATGAGGTGCATAAATTTCTTCTAAATCAATAACAGAAGTACTAAATTTGTATTAAACCCGACTACCATGTGTTAAAAATATTTCACGCCTATAACGAATTTCAAATAGTTGTGATACATCATAGACGAATTTAACTTCGAGGCTACTCCACTTGCAATGCAGTGTACAGCGTACGTACTTTACTTTCGTAATGCAGGCTTAAGATACGAAAACTTAAGCAATTGGAGTTTTAAGTGCACAACTCCACATGGCGAAGGGAAGAAGTACACTATGTAAGTACATGTGGTCAGTGGTAGAACGTATACATATTCATACACCTAATTATATTCAAACAAATGTTTACAGAATGCTAATCTTTATGGTGCCATCGGATAGAATAACTGAGATTTAAAGCGGACGGCCCTAATCGAGTATTTAGTCATATCTTTGGACCGTAAGGTACACTGAATCTTCATAACTTGTGTTCATCTTTTCTGATTACAACCGCAATTTATTGGACGTGTGCATAAGAATCTACAGAATTAGCTTAATTAACCTACCTAATATACCTTGGAGTAATTCCTGAAAATAGTCGCATACGGCAGCCATATGGTGGCGCTAGTGTATATTGAATTTGCAGGATCAACATTTAAAACTTGTACAGGTAACAAAATAACTATGGTGGGATTTAATACTTCAAATTATTAACACAAGCTAGCACAATACAGCACTGCTTTAGTGCGTTTAAATAACGTTCAACAGCAAAATTAACATGACTAAATTAGATAATTATGTCCTGTTATGCCCCGTCGTGATTCGTTAAAGTAGACATTACAAGAAACCCTGAATAACGAATTTGGAGAAATGTTGTGGTAGAATAAATTGAATGCACATGCCTGCATGATCTGTAACTACGCAGTAGAAATTTTAACTCGCACCACCCTTAGCTAGAATATCCCTAAGTTTCTGCGCTTTTTCTGTACATATGCATAGGTATAAAATGAGCAACTACTGAGAAAACAACTACATAAATAGAAAGTTCGAAAGTACCTAAATTTCACAATTGCAAATGCTACTAAAAGTAAATAATGTCTACAGACGTGGAAAAATTGCTAAAAAAACCTCACAAGGAATGGAAAGGAGAGAAAAAGTAAAAAGGACACTTCTACTAACCTTATTTTTCTTCAAGTTCTTCTATGCAGAACGCACGATGAGTGAAGGTGACTTCCAGTTGCAGTGAAGAGTGAAGTGAAGACTGAATAGTTAAGCCCAAGTCTGCTGATTTTATATGCTGGCTACGGAAGGGGAGAGAGTTACTTTTTCCACCACCCAGTCATCGAATTTCCCTCGATTGAAGTCGATGTACGATTTTATTGGTTGCCCTCAACACTTTAGGGCTGCACAAAATTTACTGTTGGTCAAAATAATACAACAATTGGCCAATTATCCCTCTTAAAATTGAAGTCTATCTATCTATGTAGTGAATATTAACACAATGGTATACTAATCTTATTTAAGTATGTACACACTTGCAGCTAAAGGCAAATTGAGTTTTCGTTAGGTACTTTATAGTAAAAGTTTTAACGCAGTGCTATAGACTTGTCAGAGTGATTGATAGTTGTTTTTCAATTGTTCTCTTTGTGTGAAAGAAAGGTTTCAAGTTGTTATGCTTCAGTGAAATCGTCGAAGGTCATTTTTTTCTCAGGTCAAGTTGGAACGGGCCGTGTGCAAAAGTTAATTTAGGAATGGCTTCTGGGCATTCCAGAGGAACAAAAAATCATAAGAATACGTTTTTACAAGTAGTTTTTTTACAACCCGTAAAAGGTTTCAACACAATTTATACTTTTTTATGTATTTTTTTCTTAAATAATCGTACAGTAACTGGAAGTAACTTTGCTTACATCCAAGCCTGCCAATGTAGCAAAAGTATTTTCTTAGCCTGGCTTAGAATGATGAATTATAATTATTATTGTGTGTTGAAAACTTTTGGCCGTTGGAATATTCAAAAAGGATAAAATTATGTTTATAATAATATAGTAAATAGCATTCGAAAGATAGAAATTATATTTTGATCACAAACGAAATATAGCAATGTTGCTTAAATATGAGCTGGTTGGAAATGAATTGCATTGTGTTAGCAAAAGGTCAAAGATTCTCAAATATTAGCAGCGAGGTCTTTGTCTCTACTCCTCCATGGAATGTAAACAATTTGATTTAACAATAAGATATACATATCGCATTTTAAATGGTCGCCTATACATAAAATGGAAATGAAGAAATTGCGTGATTCATAGTTATAAATGTAAGTTCGATTCGATAAGTCAGCTGCAAAAGGTTAACACTGCTAACAGCCATTGACCTAGTAAATAAACGACCTTTTAGCGTGCAAGCTTGTTCCTAATATTACTACCCAAAAAAAGACCCAAAATCTTACTCCAGTTTATAAAACTCGACTTGAAAATATTTGCCCTCAAATAGTCAAATTGTCCAAAAAGAGTAATGAGTTCTGGAAATGACAAGAGTCATTCCCTCTCCTGTTCTTGAAAGGACCTTGAAAGAATAAAAATGAGAGTTGAACTTTGATTCCAAGAATTTTTGTTCTGGACCGCCAATCTGAATAGAAAAAACTTTTGCTGTTGAGCCTACATATTGTAATTTTTGAGAGTATTTGTAGCTGAATCATGTTTTTACATTCCTGTATTCTGTGATTCTGTGGTGATTTTATTTGAACAAATGTTAAAATGCGAAACTGGGGGAACGTATTTATAAACGAAAGACGCAAGCATGATATTTAATGTTAAGTAAACCAAGGAATACATTGTCAAAAATAGTCAGAATCAAGTTCCATGTAATGTATAAGTATGAAGAATAATATGATAAGTAATAATAACTAACTTTTTGGCTATATAACCTTTGACTTTTGACCCTCTCTCAGTGAGCCAAGTGGAGAAATCCATGGAACTTTCATGTTGTAATTGTAGGTAGAGTCTCGTTCATTGCTATAAAATTCATTCAGCAATTAGTTCTCAAACATCAACATATACACTTTTAAGGATCATGAACAGAAGAGCATGATTAAAAGGATTGAGCACTTTGGCCACACGAAAATTAACTCAATAATAAATCATTCGTTATTCATTATCAATGGACTTTGAAAAGCTAAGGATGAAAATTTTTGTTCCATAAATTTCTCCCCTTTCCCTTCCCATGTAATTGGTTGCATGGTTGATTTTAAAGGAGCAGATTTAGACAGGAACAAAATGTGTAATTTAATGGAACAAAAGGGGTGCATTTTAGATGAGGAGTAGGAAGAGTACCGATGTACCGAATGGAACGAAACATTATTCAGAGAAAATGAGAAGATTATTTAATATGTGTTTATGATGATACAAAACTTGGGACATGCATTATAAACATAAGAGTAGTTTGTATAGTTTTTTATAGTAACTGCGAAGGTTTTCTTGTAGCTTGCCATTCTATGTATGTGTTATCTGTACGCTCGTCCATACCTGAACTATTTAATAAAGTGAATTTTTCAAAGGTTACATATAGAGAGGAAAACAGGATTAATTTCTTTGCATTTGCAGGTATGGCATGTATACGAAGTCCTACAATAGAGAGAAAGAAATAATCAATTTATTTCACTGATACTGAACAGTATTTGCCTTGCGACACAGTATAATGATAACAA
>JAQFXU010004562.1:0-13235 GCA_034693705.1 Spatulosminthurus flaviceps | reverse complement strand
GGAATTGTTTCCGCGGAATAGATTCCGCGGAGTTAAAGTGATCGGGATTATCGTCGGCGGAATTAGCTCGTAACACGTTTTCAGCAAAGGATTAATTTCTACTTTTTCTCCAACCATGTTTTCACAGGTTCGGTTTAACCAAGGGGTTAGGGTGTATGATGATGGTAATTAATCATTTCTGTACACTAGTCGACAGTATCACTTTAAGCCATGCGAAAAGTATTTTTGCGAGAGTTTCCATGAGGATTCTGACACTGCGCACTAGATTTTTTTACCCTTTTTTGGCAACTTCATTTTTCACCACAAATTGAAGTGTTGAATTAAATATGTCCGAATTTTTTTCCTACCACCATTGTCATATGCATCCCTATCTTTATCATTGTGCTTGCAATTGGGCCCTATGTACATTTCACCTGAATGTATTTAAACGAGAGAGACCTTGTGTTTTTTGAAACCATGTGTGCTAACATACGTTCAGAAAAAGTTGCAGTGCTCAAGTTTCCATAGGTATATATATTTGGCCGTGTTGTTGAATTTACACTTTAATCAGTTTTTAACGTTCGGTTCAACGGCTGCTCCTACTCTTCCATTAGAATAATTTGCTTGTGTCAATGACATAACTCGCGGCCTTTTTCTAAGTTCTAAGCTACTGCTAACTGCTAGTTCTACCATAGCGATGCTCAAAACTAGACTCATCCTGAGCAGCTCAGAAAACTTTGAAAATCAGACGAAAAGTTTTCGTCTGATTTTCAAAGTTTAGGCGTCGTCGGGCTATTAAAATAAGTCTAATCTACACGACTAAGAATGCCTCATTGGTAAAACGCGCCTAAATTAGAAGATTTTATGCTGGAATGGATCCGGCTTTGTTCAACTTTTGCTACACACCTTGCTAATCAACAAAGTCTAGCAGCAACGCTCCAAAAAAAAATACTTTTCAGAGCCATACACATTGTTACTATTGTTAGGCAGATTCGAAATTTTCGGACTGTAGTGCCTTTCACATGTGAATTGTTACTGTTTCCAAATATTCAAAATTCTTACTTTGGGCATGACATGATTGATTGCACTTCACCTGGGCAGTAACTTATATGTACTTATGTATTGCTTTGGCTTTCAATTGTTCCGTAAGACTATAGTAAGGCAATAGTTCAAAATTCTATAATTTCTTGTGAAAAAAAATTAGTTCCCTTAAACTAGAACACAAAGGAAGTTTACTGACCGTTTGCGATCCCAGCTGCTAACGGTTTCTTCGTTTGAACACGGGCGGTTGCATTATTCACCTATAATCGTTTTCCAAATTCAATATCGGCCATATAATAAAATCCCAATAGTTTGAATACCTGAAGCAATACACGGCCACACACGCTTTAAATGCACAGTCAATAATTAATAAAAACATGCAAAGTTTCTACACTGGAACAAAAACACCCATACTGGTAATAAACACATACAACAGGAAAGAAAAATACTTGCTTTGTAAACAGAACCCTTCGGAAGTGTCTTAAGGCGACTGAAAGATTAAGGCCAGTTTAACAAGCAGTTTTAATTTGTAGAATTCTTTGAAAGTAAGAACAAGTTCACACTTATGGCCCCAGCAACAATGTATCTTACTCAAAGCTTGGACGCAAAACTAAAGAAGCTGGTAAAAATACAAAGCCTAGACTGTTAGTTTTAGTATTTCGAAAAGAATCCAGAAGCTTGTGTTCTTTCCTAAAATAATGCAATTAATTAGAAAACGCTGCGAAAGTATCTGATGTGAGTACCACAAATTAATAATAATAATTACAAGTGGTCTCATTATGTATCTACTTTCTTTCCACTACCTACTTTTCATATCCTTGCCAAGGTTTATGTATCTGTAAATTAAACAACGCAGTTTAACCGAAATTCAATAACGAAAACGTCAATGTGACTTCAGCCAACATGACAAGTTAAAATGTTAGAGTCCTCTTAGGGTCCACCGTACTGGCTTTATTGCTGTGTTAATATTCGATCAATTTCTGCTTTCAGGAAAACCCAATGAAATGAAAGTCATGTAGAACTGTAAACTGTAACAATGCACGGTTGACACTGAGTCGGTACTTTGGATTATTTTTGCTACTCATATAGTGGGAAAAAATTGAGTAGAAAATTTTGAGTTAATTTTCCTACCCTCATTTTCGACAACATGGGTAGTAATCTGAGATAGTTTAGCTACCCACGTTTTCGAAAAAAGAGATAACAATTTTAAAACAATCTGTGTCTCACACACTTATGTAGTCGAGATAAATGGAAACGATTTCGCAAATTGAATACCCAAGTACATATTCGGAAAGAGCTCAAATCATGATTTGAGGCTTTTGCGTAGTGCGGCTTCAGCCCCCCCCCAAACATTTTTCATTGAAAAGTTTAATATTTTTCATTATTTTTCGAAATTTTAAAGTTATGCAAATAATTGTACTTCTCAAAATCTATTGAAATTGTGAAATCGGATCAAAATATATTGATTAGTTTAAAAGTTATTCACATTTTAAAGTTCAAAAATTCATTTCTAAAAACAACCCTCTAATAACATTGTTTCAATTTTTTTACATTTTAAATTAATACTTTGTATTATATACATATATACATATACTACATATAAAATATGTAGTATACGTGTAAAAAGTTTCATTGAGATCGGATGCATTGTTTAGGAGAAAAGAATATTTTAGTTTTTTGGTTTTTATTTTTTTTTACGCAAGAACACTAGGACCGATTTCAACCAATAACGAACTTGACCGAGCTATGACCCTAAGTAACGTTCACAAAAATTTTGAAAGAAACTGGTAAAGTATTTTTTGAGTTTTTGAGCCAATGGACGAACGGACGTACGCCCAAGGGTATTTTATAAGGGGGCTGGCGCCGCCCTAAAAAACGTTACAATCGGCAAAAGTAACAAACGTATTTGTAGGTTTTCCCCGTTTATGTACACTTCGTAACATTTCCTACCCCCTCCCCACTCCGGTGCACGGGGAACAGTAACCTATTTAGCGTCCTTTTTACTGCTGGGGGAAACCAGTTGTTTTAATGTACTACAGTAGAAAAATTCATCGCACCGCGAAGGCGTCAGTTCCCCGTCACCCTTCACCCCGTTTAGTTTATCATGTTGAGGTGATTTGTAAATTTCAAGTAAAAATTTGAAAATTAAAAAAAGATAACAAATTTTATTCAGCCAAAAAACATGTTTCAGAAAAAAATGAATTTTTGAAAAAAATTAGGCCAAAATGTTTTGTAAATGTCTGAAAAAAAAAACATTTTGAAAATTTTTGAAAACATTTCAACCAACAAAATATTTTTTCTCTCAAAGAAATATTTATCACCAAAAAATTAATTTTTGATTAAAAAAAATTGTAAGCAAAACGCAAATTTTGATGAAACATTTCGAAAAAATTCACAAAAAATTTAAACTAACAAAAATTTATAATTGCAAAAAAACATTTTTCAGGTAAAAATACATTTAAACAAAAACTTTTCAGTTTTAATTTTTTTAAGAACGAACCAGGTAATGTTCACAACAATTTTGAACAAAATTGGTCGAATAGTTTTTGAGCTATCGTGCCGATGGACATACGGACGTACACGTACAGACGTACGGACAGAGCTGCTCTGAGGTATCAGGTACTACCTGAAAAATACCCGTCGGGTCGGGTTCGGGTCAGGTACGCGTTGAACGAATTTAAATACCTGATAGTTCGGGTCGGGTCGAGTACACAAAGAATCCGAACTCGCAAAGTCAAGTCTGGTTGAAGTCAGGTTCGGGTAATCAAAAAATACCTGAGTGTGACTTCAGGTACAAGTGCGGGTTGAAGCGAAATACCTGAACCCGAACTTGAAGTTTCAGGTATTTTTCGCGTACTATTTTTAAACTTTGTGCTTGACTTCCACTGGGTCTAGGCTGATTCATCCAAAGTCCTTTTCACCCAGTGGTTTGACCCAAAAAAAATTGAACCAAAATATTTTTCACCCAATATAATTTGAACCAAAATGTATTTCACCCAAAATAATTCGAACCAAAATGCACTTCACCCAAGATAATTCGAACCAAAAAATTTTTCACCCAAGATAGTTTGAACCAAAATGTATTTCACCCAAGATAATTAGAACCAAAATATTTTTCACCCAAGATAATTTGAACCAAAATATTTTTCACCCAAGATAATTAGAACCAAAATATTTTTCACCCAAGATAATTTGAACCAAAACTTTTTTTATCCAAAAAAGATTTGAACCAAAAGTTTATAGATTCACAATACTCTACATTTACATGTTCATTTGCCTAGTTTTAACCTGACAATTTACTTGAAAACGGTGATAAGGACTTCATAAACAGTTCCTGTTCACCTTGTACAGCGTATTCTCTACGATAAAAAAAAGAAGAAACCGTTTTGTTCGATATGTTACTTGATGCCAGTGTGTGTGGTTCAAATTGTTTTGGTTTAAAAAATTATTGGTTCAGATGGTTTTGGGTTAAATAATTATTGGTTCTAATGGTTTTGGTTGAAATAATTATTGGTTCAAATGATTTTTGGGTTAAATTAATTTTGGTTCAAATGATTTTGGTTCAGATGGTTTTGGTTCAAATGTATTTTGGTTCAAATGGTTTTGGGTTTAATAAAATTGGGTGAAAATGGCTTTGGTTGAATCAGCCGGCTCCCCTTCCACTTGATAAATTGGGGATATTTTCTAGTTATAACAATAAATTATGCGCAAGGTAGTATTTTTCCTAGAGTATATAAGTACATACATGTACATATGATAGTTTATTCTTGAATTAGCGTCTAATTGAAAGATCATCAGTTTGGCCCAGCTATACTAGTTGGGTCGGGATACCTTCAAGTATATCTAGAAATATTCATTACACATATTAATAATATTAATTTGGTATTTGCATATCTCAACGGGTACTTGAGAAGGTTTGCCTAAACCTGTAGTTATTTATTTTGTCAATCCGTTTTAAACTTATACTGCTGTCTTACAGTATTTGAAAACTGATATCGTCTAAGGATGATTACGAAAATATTAGCGTGTGTTATTTTTGCCATCTTTTTACTATATTTACATTATACTTGAAAGTCAAGTTCGGGTTCAGTTTCGGGCCACGTTCGGGTCGGGTAGGGCTAGGATCCGCATGTCAGGTAATTTGTCAGATGCGGGTAAACGAGTAATACACGATCAAAAATACTTGACAGGTAAAGTATTGACTCGGATCCGACATGCCAAGTTCGGGTCGACGAAAAATTTTACCTCAAATTCAAATTTCAGGTGCGGATCCTGATTTTTCGCTGCCTGGAAGCAGCTCTGCGTACGGACAAGGGTATTTTATAAGGGACGCCGCCCTAAAAACACGGTTTTTACTACTGAACTACACTGACAGTGTTTTGAATACGTTTTGTAGGACGGCGACGGTCCTCAGGTTAAATTTTGAAGGTTTCCTCCGCATATCTTCAAAACTTCTCGTCAGATTTGAATGAAAAGTTTTATAACCAATTTTATACCAATGAACTAATACCAATATATATACATATATATTTATACCCATATACTAATACCAATAATACCAATATATATATTTATACCAACATTATTTATGCCAACCATATCAATCAGTTTTAATGTGGTTAAAATCGATCTCGTAGTTTTATTAATAAACATTCTTCAAAATTTGAAAATTTTTAAAAATAAACACTGCCACAATGTTGTGGTTACCATTGTTTACGCATGACAGTGTGGTAATAATAAATAATACATTTTATTTTGATGATAACACTACTCACCCTAAGACAAGCACTTAATTAAATATGTTCCCCTTGACAACGGCGGTAAAGAATTTCAAGTTTTCAAAATGTATTTCTCAATCTACGTATCACATAACATGCACATTAGAAACCTCTAATACATGTACCCAGCCATTTCCTTTGTAAGCCATTACACACACCCGTGAATCAAGTCGGATTTTTCTTAAATACCGGAACTAGATGCTTGGGTGGGAAGAGCGTCAAAAGTAATGGGAGATTAGTCGCGGAAATCTTATTTACTAAAAGCTTCATGGTCTGGATGCTGACGGTCGTCGTACATGTACATTACATGTTGAAAAGCGCAAAAAACAACGTCCTGATTCTATTGGAAAATTTTTTACTGAAAGTTGCAGAGATGGTAAAACTAAGAGTTAGTTTTTCGTTGTTTCCTGTATGTGAATGCGAAAAACCTTTTTCTCAGGGAAGGAGTAACAGAGCTGGTGAATTTGTAGTACTGAACAAGAGATACACATCGGTGGTGATTGCATGCATAATACGGGAGTAATCGGAGGTTTTCGGTGTTTTCGTATAAACCAAAAGTACTCGAAAACTGGTAACCAAATTTTTACAATTCTGTAGCATTTTTATTCCCCAGACGAGGTTTTTTTGAAATTCGAAAAAATACTTCAAAATTTTGAGTTTTTATTTTGAAAAGTTTTGTGTTTCAAAAATTGTGAATTCTGGTTTCAAAAAATTTCAAAGTGTTCAAAATTTTGAAGATAGATTTTTAATGAATTCGTTTAAGCTCTTCTCGAAAACAATTTGAAAAAAATTACGATAATTCCCAAGTTAAAGAAATAAATAGACCCAAATCACCGGGTTAAACTGCAAAGGTCGAATATAAACACAGCACTAGTTTTTGCCCAGTCTTCTTGCCTTGCTTTTGAAAGCTTGGGCTCAGTTTTCAATGGACGCTGCTTCATAATTAAACGCCAATCGGTTTCTGTTAATATTAAAGCCAAGTATTAATCAGAACATCATGGCAGATTCCTCATAAGAAGACGAGAACTAGCAACAAAACACGAGGATAGACAACAAAAAGACTTCTTAGTAGGAATATAAATTGATTTCAGCTTTCGAACTTAAATTCTTACGATTATCATCATGACCTTTGTTAGGGATACACAACAAATACATAACTTTAATGAAATGTAAACACGCTTCCCATTAACACGGTTTCTTCTGACTATTTCATGTTAAACTTCACCCACACGTTCCGAATTAGTCTGTGGAAAGGTCCATTCTCTGTTGTATTATGGCCCGGCAAGAATAAAGTGTCAACCTTCAACATACTGAGCATCCACGACGGAAAATAAGAAACTTAAGTTTAAATATCTACAGAATCGACAAAGAATTCATTATGACTTTATAACTAAGAGAGAATATTATATAGGTAAGTATTTCTAGAACACGGAGTACGGAGTTTGCTGAATAAAGCGTAGCCACTGCAACCGCTTAAATGAGATAATTTAAGAGAACCGTATGGAATAAAATCCCATTCTAAAGACTAAAGACTACAATAATTATAAGCTTGAAGCACACAAGCGTCACAATACAAATAGAATACATGAAATTAAATAGAAATACGTGCCGCCGTACGAACATACACGGAAGTACTAGTGTGCCTTTATACGAAAACTTTAAGATCAATGGACAGACTTAAACCAAGTCATGAAGAAATAATATTTTAGTGTAACATTACTGTCATTCTTGCAATTTAAGGCACCACCACCAACGAATTTCGTGTTCACTTCAGCAACTCATTCACATATGAAGGGCATTCATTTATTGCAGTGTCTAGTATTATAAAATTTACACTATTTCCATAAACCATAAGTGATAATTAATTTACCGATGGGGTTTCATCCACCACTCAATCCTTGAGAAATTAACTGGTGAATACCAGGGCACGATAACACGAAGTGAACACCACGAACACATGGACATAAGAAATAACGTATCTACATACAAATCATCATCCTCAAAATTATCTTTAACATCAGCGGCACACGCATTTTTGCGGGTAAACAGGAGCATGTGCAACAATAATGCAATGAAAATAATTTTATTTGCAGAACTACTTTACAATAATTTATTAAATTTCAAACACCAACAGCTACTACCAGAAAGACTTACAATACAACAAAGAACCGTGTTCATAAAAATCAACATACAACACACAAAAGGTGCTTGCTAACTCTTAAAACACTCCCTGAAAACAAATGATCGCACCATAAGCTTCGCTTAAGGTATGCTCACATATCGGTTACGCAATTATTACTGTTTCGCTCCCCCAGATAATCCCCTAACATGCTTAAAATTAATCTAGAAGGTCTCCAAAGTCTCACGGGTCGATCTGGTAACACAGCTACCAGCGCCGGGAGTGTACATTTAAGTAAATAGGTCATGGGAATATGGTTTGGCTAAAGAATCCAACACCAATCATACACAGCCAAAGATACGTTAAAGGATAAAATGCAAGCTTGTATTACATATTAGCATTATGAAACAGTCCCAACGCAGAAGACCAGAAGTGTCAATTATTTCCCTGAGTGTCATACACTATCAATACGATGGCAGACTTGAAAGAAAAATACTTACTAGTTCCATCACTGAGCAAAACAATTAATTTTAATATGAAAAAATTTAAGTAAAACTACAAAGCATTTTAAAAATGGACAGAAGGCGACTACAATAACCACAAGATTTATGGTGTCCTCGTGAGTAGCACAGAGGGCGCAGCATTTGTTAACTTTCCTTGCCATTGCGAACGATCGTGATTTAGGTTAATGAATAATTTTTGCGATCAAAAAGTATGCGCTAAAATTTCATCACCTGACTTGGCTAATTCGACGAACAGTCTGTAAACTGAGATGCAAATTTGCCTTAAGAGTTTACAGACAAGCAGAGACTAAAAGTGTGTAGACAGGTGACTCAGTCCTACGTACTGACAATCCATTTGTCTTCATCATCCATCAATCCAATTTTTCTGCACTAACAATGAAAGTTTTAGATGCAAGTTCACTCATTTATAGATTTGAGCTACTAAAATATTAAATTTATTATTATTATTATTTTTAACTTGGCATTCAAAATAACTCACTGACTTCGTGAGATACATTTCAAACATACATATCACACCATAATTGCAAAATCATTCCAAGAGTAAAACATTAAGGACGGGCACCCACCAATATGACGCACTTTTTGCGAAATAAATCAAGCATGTAACATGAACTACAAGTTTTTACACCCCGTTTACACTGTAGAACTAAGAATGAAACAATAAGTATTAAAGGTGAAGATTAACAGAAGGAAAGCTTTTGAGACAAGTCAGCATCTCCTTCATATGAGCAACGACAGTCAATTCCCACTTTAAGGGCATCAAGACTTTCCTATAGCCTAAAATTCAGTACTTGAAATGGGAAAGCAATTAAGTGTCTCCATCAATGCAAAACATTCTACGATGCATACTTAGCGTTCACTTTTAAAATATATAAATGCACCAAAAGTTCTAGTGGTAACAATATTTTGAAATTAGTGACAAACACAACATTGCATGGAGGGTAGACCAGCCACATTAGATCGTTCAAACAAGTCATGACAAAATATTAAAACCATGAGTAAATTTGAGTGGGGTTTCAAATGACACGTGATGCGTTACTACGAACTTAATAGTGATAGCTAATACGTGTCCACTCAATAAGTTGTGTTTTACGTAAAGTAATTGTTCATTTCTAGAGATAGAAGATGCTGAAGAACATTACAACACGGCAGTTTTGACTTACACGGACAGTGATAGACCAAATTTTCAGAATCCCAGTGGAAGGCTCCCGCTGGATGAACTAATGATGGGAGGTCCAAGTTGACATCAAAAACCTCGCTCATCAATTTGATTTTTATTTTTCAGGCGTTGCGAGTGACTTCAAGACGAAGACTTAAGCGAACAGCGTTACCATGATCACCTGCCCCTGACCTGTTTGTTTCACAATCATTATATTGAGTCTGAACAAAAGTTACGAAATTGAAACTAAAGATAGTAGTCACCGATAACAGGGAAACGTGCATGAAAAAATTACTGCAACTCGTGTCTCTCATCTCATTATGTCCGACCCGATCCACATTTCTACCAAATATTCTCGCTAAATATTATTCCATACATGTTATCTGTAAAACTTCATTTTTTCGTGTAGGCCATTCACCTGCGAATTAATTTTCGGGAATCATTTAAAGCTCTGGTAAAATATTTCTTCAGGTAACTGCAGTGAAAGTTCAGGTAAAATATATTTTTCAGGTAACTGTAGTGAAAGTTCATGAAAATAAACAATGTTTACGAAAATAAAAGGAACTTTCTCTTTTAATAAAATTATTGGAAGTGCATCCAAAAATAGAGATACAACCACTCATCGCCAAACTGGCGTTTGCAGAAAAACAAAGACGACGGGCACAAATATAACATTTTCCAATAAAAATCTATCCAACTTCATTTGTATAGATATTAATAGGTTCAATCTCGTGAAAACCAGGTCGTTTATACTCCACTCGCTCTTTTATCAGCCGTAAGTCATCAAATCGGTGATTAGGAGTTAATTATATGAGCGTGACTGGTATAATACTGAGTAGGTCTGAGACTAAATGTGCTAATATGTGTGAGGTTGATAAAAAATCCCTACTGAAAACCGGGGGTGGCAAAAGTTCCAAATTAACAGCAAGCAAAAACCGACGTGAGTTGCCGAGTGCATTGATTACGAAAGTTTTTCAGAATTACCTGCTCCAAAAAATTTTTGCTACTATTGCATGGGCGGTGAAATTTTTTTTGAATTTTGAACTACCTGGTCAAAACTGCTAAATAAATAATTTCAGACTTCAAAATATTTTAATGACTGCATGAGCACAGATAACTTTCTATAAATTGGACTCCATGGAAGGGCAACTGTTGACTGCTGCCCATTTCAGATTTCCGAATTCTCGAAGCCGTTTTTCTGACATACTGCGCTTGGGTACTTTATCCATCCCCGCTCAAAACAAGTTGCGCCAACTACACGTGTCAGTAGTAACACTAAATTTAAACAAACACAGGGATATAGTCGTCGAGCCATAATTTACTGCACCAAGAAACTGCATGCTTCAGCTGGGTGATGTTAAGTTCAGCAAATAAAGCTAATACGCTGACTAATTTGTCTTTTCAACTTCTCAAAATTATTTCACAATCAAGATGAATGCGAATTCTCAAAATACACTTGGTAGAAACTTGCAGCACACAAATCACATCGGCTTAAGACATCTGCATAAGTGAAGTTGGGCGCTGTAATTTGAAAGCGATTATATTATATTGCTTCTCTGAAATCATAATAAATGAACCAAATCGTAAATAATTTAACCGAATGCCAATTAATTTACCCAAATTAAAATTATTTCCCAGACCTGTAAGATAACTATCGGAACTTTAATAATATACCTTTCGGGGATGTTATTCGCGAAATTTACGATATCCCAAATATGACGGGGTATGGGGTGTTCTAGTTTTTAGCCTAATTTCTCCTTAAATCCCAACCTTTCTTTAACTTCTGGTCTAAACTTCCAAATTATTCAAAACGAATACAGTGACACAACACGCGTTCCGATTCAACATACAATACTGATCAGCTTGCAAAACTTGAAAAAACCAATATATATGTAATGAGAGGAGCTTATGCTAACACTTCAAGTTCATAATTAGTGATAAAACTTACTGAATCAGATACTGGGCTTGACAAATCTTAGTCCCCGCTTTCGAAGCAAGTACCTTAATTAAACATAGACGACTTCTGGTAATCCGTGCGCTAAGAATAAATGTCGTGAAAAAGTGACATCTTCATAATTTGTCTCACACGGTATAACTAGAAAAATAGGGTAAACTCAAAACGCAGTGGTACACTTAAATCAAAATGTCATTAAATATGTTTTGGAATAATGAGTATTCATCTCTAGAGTGGCAACATACAAAGTGTGTTAAAGTGCCACTCGACAGTTTACGGAAGCAGACATCGCTTGCGTTAACTTCCGAATAAAAGCGTGCAACATCAGTGGTTGACTGTGCACTATGAAGACGTCTGTAAGTCTGCGCGTGTACCACGACAAGCTTCCTTCAAATACGCATATATGTATATGTTTAAAAGTGTGAACATAAATTTCAAGAGGACACTGCCTCACACATCGTAAATCATCATTTGCTTAATGAAGCCAGTACTTTGGCTGTGGCCTCAAATAAATGCTGACGGAAGGTTAAAGGCCCCCAGGGGTCGGCTTAGCTGACTACGGCATCCATGAAAAATGACGTAAATCATTGTTTCCTAGTTTTTTAAACATGGAATTCAATGTGGTACCAATTTTTGATGACACACCCCTTTCAACTCCCCAAAATCGGAAATTTGACCATGATGCCATGTCATCACTGTCATTATGACTACCGAAGAAATGACAGCGATTTATAATTGATGATTTACAAGCTATGCGCTGACTTGAACTTCCGGTGGCAGCATTTTGCCTCCTACGACATGAAAAGTCAAACACTACCCATTCGGGAGTTTTGCTGACCACGAACTTTCGGACAGACACCCAAACATCACAATATGTAATGCTGTTTTGCTAAAGCTTCGCCCCTTCAAAGTAGCTACAAATTCTAATAGTTAACTTTCTCAGTATTTATTTTAGTAGATGCAAATTAATCAATACCACCTCACCCAAACAAAACCAATAATAATAATATCAACCCAGTACTGGATATCTCTTTAGTATTGATTAATGCAAAATGAGAATCGAGAACGGGCATGGGCACAGGCAAGTGTATTCACAATAACGACAAGCTAAATTCTGAAACAGTTTCATTCATCCAAACAGTCCAATCCCAAACAATTTTGTCAGTTTGTTACCACAAGATGTAAATTACAAATATAAAATGCAAGGTAAATAAATGCTTCGCAGAAGTTTTAATTATAATAATGTAATAAGTAACATAATAAGTAAGACTGAGTAGTCTCATAGTCTCATCTAACAAATTGTAGGACACTAAATTTTAAGAAATCTATAACTTTCACGACTCACATCATTTCTACTAAAACTGGGCATAGGTTACAAGCGCAAGCGCAACTTCTTGAGATGATCATTAAAACCTCGAAAGATTCGATTTTAAAACAAAAGCTCCGCAGGGGTGGGCTGCGTGGGCGAGGGAAGTTTCAAACCTGAAATATTTGGGAAGCTAATCAGGAGGTTTCTGTCAGCTCGCGCTTATTGGCTCGCTGCCAGAACCCGGTACAAAGAAGGAGGGGAATGGTGTTTAAAAATGTTGAGCCTTCAAATTATGTTAAACTAGCACAGGGAGAGCCCACTTCGTGGGCGAGCCTAAATCAAGCCCGCTCTGAGTGTGATTTAAGCTAATCA
>JAQFXU010004561.1:0-13236 GCA_034693705.1 Spatulosminthurus flaviceps | reverse complement strand
GTATGAGCCTTATGAACACATTGGGTATTTTTGTTTCGTTTTTTCTTCCAAGTAATCAACCTACGGCTAAATTATTGTTACAAGATTCTAATGATTATATGTGGATGCCTATTGTTACTATTGTTGCTGATATTACTGGAAATGGGAGCGATGCTTGATTATTATAAAACAAAAAATAAAAAAAATCCTGGTAACCTTTTCTAATTTCATACATATTTACCCAGACCCTCATCCCATCTACATAGTCTCAGGTTGCATCAGCGTCGACATGAATTTCTACTTAAGATCCTTAGCAACTAATTAACAATTCATCATTAATTTTCGTCATAGTAAGTTCAAGTTTGTCTGTTGAGACAGGAATGAGAAGTGAGAACACATTTTGGGAGCATGAACCCTCTGCCGTATCCTCACGGATGATATCCCCTTGTGCCAAACAATTACGAAATGTTCATTCTCAAATGACGGACCTCATCTTTCTCCTCCTCTTCCTCCTCCACTCCTCAACCTCAATCCACCCGAAAATTTCCAAAAACATGAGCTTATCATTCCATGATAAATTTGACATGTACAAGGGCTTGTGTACTTTCAACGTAAGACGAACCTCCCAAATGAAACACTTACACTATATAGTGAAGAAGCGTTCAACCAAAAAGCACATTTAGTATTCCATGGAAAAAAAGTGTAATCAAAAGTCAAATCATTATTATTTTCTCACCCTATAAGAAAATGAGACAACGTCCCCCCTCTTCTTCCTCTAAACTCCACGCCTTCACAAAAAGATGCGTGATTAATTGTTGTAGCAGGGTGCAATAGAAATAAAATTACACCAACGCCCATTTTTAACACTTCTCCTTACAAAAAACCTCTCTTTTTATATACGACCCCACTCATTTCTTCCTATTCAGATCATTACATCCGCACCCCCCAAAACTCTCAACACTTTAATATCTACGACTCTCAAAGCGGCCACAATGGCTGAAATGATAATTATAAAAATAAAATCCATTAAGTTTGAAATATATTTAGGCATGTTTACCAAACCACATAATTCAAGTGGCAATGAACATAAATGAATTAGTGAGGGCTCTCTTGAGCTCCTCTTCCTCTGGCTCCAGGGATGTTTCAAGAATGGGAAGAGAAAGGAGAGGAAAAAGCCATGGGCTGTAGTTTTTTTCTTACCAAGCTAAAGCACAATGTTACATATCCATCTATATATTTATCTCTATAGCAAAGAACAAGAATGAATTATTACGAGGACTGTGTATTCCAAAGCTCTATGTCTTTATTCAGAAGCTGTTAAAGAGAAAGCCAGAATAGTGCACAGTTTATACGTACGTATACTCACATACTAAAACGTAGCTATACCAAAGGAAAGATATTTTATCTTGGAATTGAATTCAAGTGTGCTCCACTCCGTTCGTACTACGACTACGACTACAAACATAAGAAAATTCAATGAGGGCAATGGGGACATAAGCTTTTTAGGGAGAATCACTTATTTCCATGTTAATGGCTACAAAAGCAAAATGCAGAGTGCAATTTAACTTCATGTGTGTTCTATTCCTATACTACAACTTTCATGTACTGTATTAGGCCAATGTACATGCATAAGTTTACAATAACAAGAAAAAGAGGAGAGGAGGAGAGAAACAACATGGTGAAAATTCCACTTTGCATATGCATTAGAGCTCCTTATGTTCTGCTCCAAAGAAATGAAGCACTTAAGGATGAAACATGTACATGGTAACGCCTCTTGTAAGAAACTCAAGTCACATTTTATTCACCAAGACAGTTGCCTTCTGATACTAAAGCTTTTCCTTCTCACTCAGCGCCGTCCTACTACATATGTAGTTTTTAAAATTATGAATTATGTCCTATCTCTTTATTCCTTTACTTTCCTTTACTACTACTACTACTACTACTCACCGACATCCTCAGAGCCGCCTTGCTTTTATACACATGCAATGTTTAAGAGCCATGTTATTTTGCAATCTGTACAAAGAGAGATCAAGGAAATTCTAAAAGAAGGCATAGAATCTTCAGACGACGAATAATACCATGCTACATATATTTAGTGTATAGCTAGCTACAAACTCAAAAAAGAAAAGGCCTCAGACTTCCCAAGACTTTCCAAGGACTTTTAACAAATTAAGATCTCATTTGGGTATGCATGTTTGAACTAACTTTTGATGTTTTTAAAAGTCTTTGTAAGCTTGTGTTTGTCTTTTAAATTTATGCAAAAACCCCTGGATATGTATCCATGTGTAATGGAGGCAAGCTGCTTTTGTTGAGCTAAACATTTATTTATGTTACTCTCAAATGGCAGCATTAATTGTATTAAAAATTTACCCCCACCAGTACACAGCCCAAGTTTACATGACAATTTACATGGATTTCTACAGAAGTACCGTTCACAGTGTAAAGTGAGCGTAAAAAGAAAAAAAGTGGATGCAAAAAAGTAGGAGCTACGTAAATTCAAAGAAAATTCTAGGGAATAGAATTTTTCTGGAGAAACTTGCAAATTATTCTGAGCTTTTAGTCAAGGAGTCATTAGAGAGGATAGTCGATAGAGCGGAGGATAGTAGCGGAAATTCTTGTGAATTTAATTAATCAAATATTATATCTCCGTAACTTCGTAATCTTCTAAAATTGAGTTAATTAATAATTTGAAACTGATTACTCAAATGAAGTTTCTTAGCAATAATCACTTCTAAAGGATTCTTTCAATTATATGTATAGGAAAATGATAAGGAGAAAAAAAATCCAGGAAATTCCTCTTGAAAGAGGTAAGAGGTCTCCATGGAGAAAGTTTTAGAAGGCTTTAGAGTATCGTTTGCTTGATTTAATATCAACATAGAAATATAGATATTTAGGGAGAAAAAGCAGTAGTGTGGGAAGAATTTGTATAAAATGATGGATAAGGTTCATGGGTGCATTCATACTTTGGAAACTTTTTTCAAAACTTGGTAATAAAAATGGCTCAATCTGTGGAAAACTCGGAGTAATCTTACCATATTCCTCTTCTTTCCATCTCTAAAAAGAAAGAATTTGTTCCTGATAGTTACTTTGACTTTCCTATGTACATACATGTAACTTATAACTCTTTGAGTCAATTGCAAATTTTTCCCACAAAAGTTTCTTCTTCTTCTTCTTCTTCCCTGGATAATACTACTGATTTTCAAAGTTTTTTCTTCCGTAAAAAAAATTGAATCCCTTTTGAAAATCCTACAACTATGCTTTGTTCTATGGATCTACTATACTGATATCAGCTCAAAATCCCTATCTCAAGCTTATGTAGTTCAAGTTGATAAGGGAAATTTGGAAATTGAGTATAAAGTAGGGGCATATTATACGCTAGATTTAAAAATCTGGTTGGCTGTAAATTTATTGTTAAAGTATGAAAGCGTGTTGGGAAGGAGAGCTGGTCAGAATTGAGTGTGTAAAAAAAGAGGTGGATGTAAGAAGAAGAAAAAAATGACGCTTTATACAAAGTGTCAAGCGCATCTGGG
Organism: Spatulosminthurus flaviceps; assembly: GCA_034693705.1. Lineage (NCBI taxonomy): Eukaryota > Metazoa > Arthropoda > Collembola > Symphypleona > Sminthuridae > Spatulosminthurus > Spatulosminthurus flaviceps. The sequence continues at coordinate 9,727 of JAQFXU010004561.1, read as the reverse complement.
ATCGGGATTTAGTGTCCCTGCCAACTGACTGCTCATTCCAATTTGGTCTTCAATTCCTGCTTCGCTACTTGTGTCACATAGTTTACTTCCACCGATATGTCCCGTCTTCATCCACTTTTCCTTCTACACTTGCTTCCTCTACATGGCCTCATATGTCCTTACTTTACTTGATGCAATGCATGTCCTCTACTACTAAAAAGACGAGTGTATTTGAAGTGTGTAAAACTTGTAGTGCTGATTTCCTTTTGCCTAAGGTGATATGTATTAGTAATTGTATCACATCCTCCAGGCTCCAATCTCAATCACAAGTGTAGGAGTACCAATAAAAGACGGGAAATTTCACAAAGTACCACATGCTTGGACTCAAATTCCTCAAATACTCTCTGCCCTTTAGAGTGATTACATCCACGGATTCAATTCAATCTCAGCCTATACAAACATTGCCACATTTTTAACATAGCTCTAGCTTTCACATGGCACATTCCATTCTACTAGAAAGGGTAAGCGAAAAGTGAAGTTTCTATGTGTGTAGCTTTAGCTTTACAATAAGATTTTCTCATAGTATTTTTCTACATCCAATTATTGGGATTTTAAAGAGTCAATCCCAATGAGAGGTTTTCTAATTGGAGGAGATACCATAATCATTAGGGATATTACAGTAAATTCCGTATATATCTTGAGAGTAATTCAGTAAGACGTTATCCAAATGTAATTGGTCTATGAAAAATCCATTAGGTCCATACTTGGTGGTAATGGTAACAAGTATTTAGCAACTATAGCCATATTATCATCCATGTATCATCAAATACTCATGATATTTTGCAAGCCTTTTGGTAGTAACATTGAACACGCATTCTGTTGACTTCTATGGAGATATGTTAAAGCCAGCGGAAAAGTAATGCTATGGTTGATCAAACAGATAAATTGTAACTTTAAGGCACCGTGTACTATTAAGTATTGGCAACAAATAGGTAATGTAGCGTGTAAAGCTGAAGTTACCCATCTCGAACTTATTTATATCCATCCAATATTTTTATATTTCTCAATAACTTAAGTATAGGCTGAAGTGTAAGTAAGTAACATTGGATATTCACAAGGGAATGGGCGCATGGATCTACGCTCTATATAATATCTAGTGTATATAATGTACATCGGAAAATATTTTGTAGAAATTGCAAGAATATCAGTACCTCTATATAGAGATTACCCAGAGGTAACCCAAGGTATCCTTAATACTTTTGGTAAGATGATCCGGAGCGATGAGATCAAGTGCGATCCTCCGGAAAGGCATGGGCCAGAAGAGGGAAAGTGACATTCCTTGAGGAGACTGGAAGAAGAATTTTCGGTCAGAATCGCATCAATCATGATAGAGAGCAGGGTGAACATGTTGATAGGAAATGACAGGGAAAATTGTGATGGAAAAGTCCGAAAGTTCTCTATCCCTAAGTGGTTGCCATTAACTAAGGACCCTTGGGAACTTATGTCTATATGCATTCCTACCCAAAGCCTAAACTCTCCACTTTCAAAAGCCTCCTCCTTCCTCCTCTCAACCTCAAACTCCACACGTTTCCTCACCTTTCTATGTACTACCTAAAAATAAATTCATGAGCCTTTCAAAAGGCTACAGTACATTTTTAGAAAAAAAACAAAACACAAGCATGATTAATTCCTAACATTATTACCACAAACCCATGAAATCCATCTTTACACATTTAACACACATAGGGAACAACATCCGCTAGCGAAACACCAGCGTTTACCAAAATTACTATAGTCACAGCCATAGTACAAGTAAATATATACACTTAAAAACCGGGCAAATCTTTTCAACAACACGATAAGCACTTGGAACCTTCCAAGTTTATACAAGTTCTTAGGAAAAGTAGCCTATAGTTTTTACAAAGATATGGAAGCGGAGTAAAGAGAGGAGCACCTGGAAAGCTGCATCATCCCACTCATCGCCTCAATCTCATCCCGGCCTATTTATTACTACAACCTTACAATTTGCCTTGACAGTGACGCTTCAAGAGCCTTACAACGAGTAAATATAACATTCAGGATACAACATGAATCTTCCCATTACTTTTTTCTTCCCATAGCTATATAACTATACACTTGCTCTGTGTATGAGGAGAAGTGCCAGTACTACAGACAATTTTTTCCTTGACGCATAAAATCAATCAGGTGATGACACTTATATATGGCTGTTGTTACTGGAAGATTACGCGCTTATTTCCCCAAGAAGTAGAAGAAGAAGAAGGCGAAACAGTAGGGCGTATTATCCTTGAAGGCTCTTGCCATTCATAGCACATTCTGCATTACCCCAGCGATTATGTAACTATCCATCAGGAGGAAACTCTCTTCCCTAGCAATCCTAGCCTTCCTGGCAGTTTCAATCAATCCCACAAATGTGCCCTTCATTTAAGATGTGGATTTTACACATTTTTCACATCTACCTCTCTCCGTACACACTCACAAGTATTTTTATTCCCTTACGTCTGAAAAGTGTTAAAGCCAATGCAATGGTAATAATTTGAGAGAAAACCCTGATTTCCAGCTTTCCTCCCTTGGTTGATTTAAAAAAAATTGAAATTTCCAACTTTGGAAGAAAGGAAAGTCTGGGGAATTCCTACCTTTATTAGACATTAGGATTAATTGTAGACGGAGAGATTAGCGACACTGGGTTCAATTCCTTTTAGTTTTGATTTATGACGGGAGAAAAATTAGAGGTGGCAAGAAAATTTCCTCCTCTGTTTTTGAACATTGAGAATTTCGGTGAATTTTCTCACAGATTTCTCTCTCTCTCTCTCTCTCTCTTATAATTTATTAGGCAGGTATGGGAACATTCTTCTAATTGATTTTCATGTGATAAGTGTCTGGAGGTCAGAGTTGTCATAATGGGATGGAATATAATAATTCTTGGGAATCGGAGAGAGTAACTTTTCAAATAACTTTTCTAATAATTCAGGAACTAATAAATTTTTGGCTAATCGCATCCAAGGAAATAGTTGAAAGAACTTTGACGTTAAAGAGTTTCTGCGACTTTTGCAATGATAGCGATTTTACTAGTTAGGAACGAGTGACAGACAGCCAATGGTAGTAGTTTGGGGGGAAGGTACCAGGTGAGCTCTGTATATATATGGGAAAGTTTAACCAGACTCTTACTAAAAGATGGAAGACTTGTGAAAGAGCTAAGGGTAAATAAAGTTTTAGGGGGAAGTGAAAAAAGTATATAGACTTGAAGAGGCAATACAATTGAATTTTTAGAATGTGAGTGTATGTACATGAAGGGAATTTTGTGGCATCTACAAAGAATCACACTCCCTTTTCTCCCTGACTTGACACCTGATTAAATCTTAAATCTTTTTTTCCCACGTCCGTAACACAGTGATTTGGAGAAAGTTTATCTCAGATTGGATTTCTTTTCCTACGACTCTAAACTCCACTATATCATTGCCATTGACAATCATTGTGTAAAATAAATAAACCTTCTAAGGGTGTAAATTTCTCACTTAAAGTACCATTCCTCCCTATATTTTTCCATGTGTATATTGGATGTGTGTGTGTGTGTGGTGGGAAGGTTTTTTTGAAGAGTGAAAGTGCTGGGAGTCCTGTTTACTTTCTCTTTTTCTTCTATCCCTTTCTTTTCCAATGGCTCAGGAGCATTGAAGACATCATGTCATTGACGAGGATTGCTTCCGTCCTCAGCATTTCTCTCTCTCTTTCTCTCTCTCACTCACAAACTTACATTCCCGTGTTGAACATTATCTAAATCGTCCGGAATTCCCTATGTACAGCTTACCAAGAGACTTTCCCTGCCACAAGCTATAAAGCCCTGTCTTCTAAGTCAGCATTAAACTTGCTAATTAATGTGCCTTTTGTGACAATTTCCTCTCCTTCATAATTTTTCTTTCTCTCCCACATGCAATTCTCACGAGTGGAACATAAAACGCTTCGCTAAGTTTCGCAAAAAAGTCATGTAAAAAGTCTTTTAAATGTCACGGAAGCAAGTGCTAAAAGTATGTAATTTTTTTGCATGTGAATTTTATTCTATTTCCTATCAAAACAAATGAGGGTAGTAAAAATTGCTTGGCTTTTTTGAAAAGAAAAAAATCTCAAACTCTTTATATTTTTTATAGTAATTGAATTGTCATTTTATTATGATTTTTCTTTCCTCCCCTTCTTCTACACCCTCAAACTAAGATCAAATCATTTGAAGACGTTAAACTGTAAAACTATGCCAAGAAGACTATACATAGGAAAGTGCGTATAGTATGAGTAAGGGGTGAGAAGAAGGGAAGTTTCAATTTATTCTTAGATGGGGTTGAGTAAGTGTTAAAAGTGAAATCATCCATCACGGTTCAGTAATAGAGTAACGCAAGGAGATGGTATCTTTCTTCTACGCCTTCTCCCTCCCAACACAATTCAACACACTCCAGACTTATACTAATGGAACAGAATGGAAAATCCGCCTGTCTTTTACTTCAAAACCATGAGCCCTTTCATGTACATAAATACATACATACAGCTATACTATCTACAATATTCTCCCAAAATATCCATTTCAGCCTCTCTGACCAACTCACACACACACACAAAATCTCTATAAATACACATATCCAGCCATAACCCATGTAACAAAAACCATGCAACTGTATAAAATGCATCCATGCATTTTAGATTCCTACAAGGGAGCGTGTTACTACTAGAAAAGGAAGAAATCCATTTAAGTTTTTCCCACTTCCTCCTTCTCATTCCTACTACACTCGCACTGTACTATTCTTTTCAAATCTTTAAATATCTTTCTCAACTTTTTAAGTCTCTCCACAGACAAAGTTTAATAGAGATTTTATTCACTTCCACTCATCCTTAAAAGATCCTTTTATACCTTTCTTCTTTTTCCTTCTCATCGTAAACAATAGGGGAAAAACAGTTTTAGGTTTACAAATGCTTTAGAACCAGTTTATCTTGATATCATTTTTCTCCTCTCTCTTTTTCCTCCTACCTCAGCTCTCACAACAGTCTGGTAAATAATGTGATCCAGGTCAATATCCATTAAGGTTTCATATTTTTCCGGAGGAATTTAACCATAGCTTGGAAGTGTGTTCCCAAGTAAAATTGCCTTTCATAGCAGTGAGTAGTTTATAGAAATAACATAATTAATTGGCTCACAATATAATTAAGTTGCTCCTATGTAAATGTTTAAAATCAGCTTGAAAAAAAATTCAGTGATTTAAAAAACATTATAACAAAACTTACTAGTGCATATTTACATAACGGGAAAAGCACATGTAACTTACGTAAGAGAAAATTTCTTGAAACCATTTTCTTGCCTATGATTCAAAAGGAGTAATTACACGCTTGCACAACTCCCGGCCCAACCACTTTCTCACGCTTCTAATTAGGTGAAATGGATGGAAATTCCGAGCGCTTCTTCTTCCTTTATTGCTTTATAAATCCTACACTTGATGATAATACTGTGCTACATGATATACATGATATAGAGAGAGAGGAGACTTCCGTTTCCTCAACCTATCTCTTTACTCCAACTCATCCTTCCTCCTTCCCACCACTTATCCTTAAGTTGGCGTAAACTCAAAACTTGCTATACTTTATGTGGATAAACATTGATCTCCTTCCGTATGGAAAATATATACATAAGGAGTGCCCTAAAAGTGAGTGAGTTGTTGAAGAAAATGTGTGTGTATACAAGGGGATTGCCAAAGGTAAATTCCATTACATGACTGCTTACTCGCCATTATTAGCATGCCTTTTCATTAGGCACTTGAGATATCTACTCATGCTCATCTATTCATTTGCCCTTTTATTAACCTCCTAGAGAGAAAGAGATAAGTTGTTTTAATGGGAAAAGAGCCTCATGCTTTTCTCTATGAGAAACTACAAGAGCTACTCAAAAGTAGGAGTAAAGTGGTTCAAGTTCTCCTTCTTCTTCCTTTTCAAGTGTAGTGAAAAGAAAACAGAACGGAAATACAATTTTTCAATCGGTTTTTTTTCTCAATTTTTTTTCACTTTTACTAGTTTTTGTGATGTTAAAATGGGGAAAATCCAGTGGGATGAGTGTGTCTCAAAGGGAATGAATCTACAGAGAGGGAGATTTCCTCTTTGCTTTTTCCTTGTACATAGTTTCAGATGTGTAGATACTTATGTAGTTGTGAGAGAGGAGAGAAAGTGTACATATGAGTTCTCTCACCAGCTTTCTATTTTTGCTGAGTCAAATCACGAACTTTACCGGAATTATTGATAGCGATGCCATTAAGAGCCAAATAAAGGGAGTTGAATTCATTCCTATAGAGGGTGTACACATTATTTGCAGATATTGTGGTCGTTCAGTCAACCATGACGCGGAAGCAACTTCTCCTCCTTTCTAATGCTTCATCATCCTCCTCTCCTCCTACCAAAACTTGTAAACATTACTTTCTCCTTAAGGAAAGAATAATAATATTCTTTTCTACACAACAATATTGTAACACAAAAACTTGAAAAAATTCAGCATTATAAATTACCCCTACATAAGAATTTGCTAAAATCTACACATGCCTCATGTAATGAATTTGGACACGTGGACATGGTTGAATACTACTTTTTTTTTTGTAGAAGTAAAGGAATCCTTTGATCCTTGAAAATTCCTCTTGGTCTTGTGTCCAAGGAAATTTCTCAACAAGGTTATAGCAATAGTAGCATATGGCATCATACTCACACCCACCTAATGAATGAAGAGTTGAAACGTGTAAATAATTTATTGGTCGAAGTGCAAACTTTTGGGGGAAGAAGGGATGAAAATGACACGTTTTCTCTTGAGGAAACTCATCCCTTCCCCGCAATAAAAGGAAAACAACTGACTTGCATCAAGCGGCTGGGTAACTTTCATAAAAAGCTTCTTTTCATCTGCTCTCCAAGCATGCATCTCATGTGGGATGGGATAATACCACAAGTCAAAAAAAGAACGGAATCTCCTCTCCTTTGTTTTAATTTTCTCATTTAATGAATTTTTAAAATGACTCCAGCTTATTTTTTCACCCTCCTTTTTTCCACTACTGCCCAAAAACTTCCCAGTTTTTAACTTGTAACTAAAATCCGAGGGTATGGAATAAAACACTCTTTTACAAAGAGAGGGGTTGTCTTTTTTAAAGAAGAAAGCTTAAACTTATTACCCGTGAAAATTACAGTGAAGAATGAGCGATAAAAATCTGTAGGAATGATAGCAGCCTTGAGTTTGAAGGGAAAGAAAGAATTGCCTTTATTTCTGGAGTGATTGTGAGGGACATTGGTTCGAGGGAAAAGCTTAATCCAGAGAAAACACAAACGTTAATTTAATTATTTCCCCAAGCCCAAAAGGCAAAAAGACGGAAAAATTCATTTCCCATGTCGTTCCCAGATTAGATTATCTCCGTGGTCAAAAAGATCATTTTCTTCACATGTAACGAGAAAGTTGTGGGAGTATGGGCGCCGATCGTATATACAGCTAGATTTTTTCCCACCATCTTCCCCTTAATACTTATGGTCCAAGTTTTCTTCCCAGATCCATTCTTTTATTGGATGCACGTATTTTACTATATGTGAGAATAAGGTTCAAGTGCAACGCATATGTTTGTTCCTACTAGGAGACAGGTACTTGAAAATCTTATGCTATTTTCCCCGTACTCGTGTACATATTACCTACATATGCGTTATGCTCCGTAGTAGTAAAATAAGAATAAAAATATTTTTCTCCGCCCTACAAGCATTTACAAGATTGTCATAGGAAAAGAGCAAGAGAAATTACGTGGGGGTTGCAGTAGCAACGGGGACTCTCTCTCTCCTAAGGAAAAAAAGTCCTGTCACAGTAAGGAAATATCTATAGGGAGAAAGTCTTAAGCATTACATGCATCTCTTACTTTCTTCTATTTTTTCCAAGCCTCATCCACACCAAGTAATCTCTCGGATTCCCATACTCGTCCTCATCGTAAGTTAGGGTGAAAGTATAGAAGAGAGAGAGAGAGAAAGTGGGAGCAAGTGAGACAGAGAGAGAGAGAGAAGGAATAAAGAGAGTGGGAGGAAGAAAAATTCCTTCAAGCTTTTCCCCCTGAAATGTTGCACATCTGTTCCACTGCTCCAACTTTCCTACAATTGCTTCATTTCTCAGAACAGTCTAAATGTGAAGTGAGCGTTGTTGGATTTTTCGAGGAGGGCCAGATGATATTGCAATTTCCCGATGAATCTAACTTGCAGAAAATATGACTCTTCTTTTTTTCTAATGCTCTTCTTCTATTCGTATCCCAATCGCTTTATTTCTTCTCGTTACTTTTTTTCTCACTCTTTCTTCTTTCTTCTTCTTCTGCTCCTCTTTGAAAACTCACTCTACACTCTCACTGTTACTTTCTCGAAAAGCAATAGGATTTTCTGTGCGGGTGTTTGGTCATGCTTGATATTCTTGTATCGAAGGAAATCATAGCCCTGCTGGCACATTCTGTCCAAACTACATGTAGCTTCATTTTCTTCCTCCCAATCAACACACATATCCACTCCTCAGAGTTTTCCAATCCTTTTACATGTAACTACTATTCGTAGTAGTAACGTACATAGAATTTGAAGTAGAAAGTACGGATTGAGAGAAAAAAATAATCCATTTTTTCTCTCTCTCTCTCACTATTTCTTTCATAGTGAAAGGAGAAGAACCGCAGGGGAAAGTTCTTTACTTGAAATGTTATAACATCACACAAATCTTCATGTGGGAATTAAGTCACGTAAAGTTCGAGTATACAGAAAGTCTCCTGGTCATTATTTACTATTATTATGTATGTATTTGTAGCCATGGGATTCCCACATGAAGTCTTCAAACCGCCAAATGTTCCACATGAAGAAGAAACTTTTTTTGTCTGACTAAGGAAATTAAATTAAATCTGTACCTTTGCTCAGCAATTACTCAAGTTAAGTGTGGAGGAATCAAAGGAGTGCACTTGATATGATTAGAGATAGAGATAGTAGCAATGCCAAGACTGCTATAAATGCTCAATTGATCTTGAATCTTTCCTTAAGCATGTTGCTACTAAAGGTTCTGGAACAAGTTAAGGAAGGATGTGAACGATTGGTTAGCATCAATTTATTCGAGAGTGAAATTATCAGAGGATGCGTGTGGTCATAATAATAATGAAGTAAGAGAGAGAGAGAGTTGCAGAGAGAGAGAGAGATAGAAAAGCTATAGCAAAAGCTAAAAGGGCCGTAAGTATTTTTGGTAGTAATAAAGTAGCAGATTATAATTCTCTTGATTCTAAAGGGAAAACTACCCATACCTGAGGCAGAATTAGGACCAGAACAGACGCTCCTAAGTCCCAGCGTGTGGAGAAGACTTCCTAAGCAAGATTACATCATTGCATTGCAGAATTAATGATCTGAATTTGTAATTAAGTTTCGTATCATCAAGATGAAGTTACTAGAGCCATGTAATTGGGTTAATCATTACTCCCTGTATTTCCGTGTGTATGTATGTGTGGGTGTGGATGTGTGTGTGTGTAGAAGGCTTTAACTTTTAGCGAAGACGACTTCCCAAACCACCCTGTACTTTCCTATATATCTACTCTTGTAAGGGTTAATGTATGTTGAGTAGTACTATAGAATTGAATACTTATGGGAGAGTATCAGGTAGAAACCACATACAGTAAAAACTCTCTAAGACGGCCTACACTTAAGACGGTTTTACTTTACTACGGTCGAATTGGAAAGTCCCGGC
>JAQFXU010004560.1:0-13243 GCA_034693705.1 Spatulosminthurus flaviceps | reverse complement strand
ATAATTTTCGTAACGTTATGGGAAAAACAAAATTATAGCGCCTTTTGGACTTTACCCGACGCTATTCTAAAACGAGGGTCCGAAATTTAGGGAGAAAACTTCTATTGTGTAATTTCCTCAATTGTGAGCAATTTCCCCAATTTAACTTCAATTTGCTTTTTATTAGTGGAAATTTTGAGGGTCATTTCTAAAGGGAAAAACGCCCATAGTGTAATTCCTTATTGAAAATTTTTCAAGAAGAGGAAATCTTCCTTTACCCCAAAAAATTTTTAGAGGAATTTAAAATTAAAATTGACTAAAGTTTTTCTAGTGTCATTTTTTCTTTCATTTGGATTAATGTGTGCATAAATTTGCTCAACTTACCCTTCTGTTCGGATTCCGATTTGTAGTGTCGGGCGTTTTAGTAACTGACCCTCCATTATTGGGGTCGGGTGTGGATTCCGCTGAGCACATGGTCATGAGTGCACTTTTCCGTGTGTGATTGTCGCCGAAGAAAAATGCTTAAAAAACTGAGCGAGAATTTGTATTTCACGAAAATGTACACACCGTAATTGCAAAGGCACTTGTGTTTCCAAAGCACAGTATAAAATTTTCAGGTATAGTAAAAACTATGTTTAATAAATCCCAAGAGGGCGAGAATTATATTTGTGTGGAGTAAAGGGCACTTGTTGCATTGGAACGCTTTTTTGTGAACGTGAGAGTGAGAAAATGGAAACTCCTTCCCATTCGGTGGTCTGAGGTTGAGTGAGAGGAGAACAAGTTGTTCCTGGGAGATTTTGTTATTTTTGTAGTACGAGCACTGCACTATGTGAGAGAGGAGAGTTGTGTGTGTGTGTGTGCTTGTTGGATGAGGAGTGGGAAGTGTGTGTGCTTTTGGTTAGGAGTGAGGAGAGTGAAAAAGGTCTGTGTGTGTGTATGAAAAGCGAGGCTGGAGTGGTCCGGACACTCGCAAGACTTGCAGCAGCAAGTAACGAAGCCGTAGCCCCACGACCCACGTGCCGACACTCGACTAGCACACACCGTGGGAACCTTCCTCGAACAGAACCATCCTCTCCATCTCTCCCCATGCATCAATTAGGAATTCCCTTCCGGCTACACTCCGCTACTGCATTACTCCATCTCCTTTATCATCTCTCTAATTCCACAACCATAAAAGATACAACTTCAAAGTCAAATCATCCTTTGATCATCTTCTCAAGTCTCGGCCTTAATCTCCCTGTCAACTACAAACAATCAGTGGAGGCTTAGTTTTTTTTATCTATATCTACCAATATTCATGTATATCTTTCTTCTTCTCCACCACACTCTATTTTTCATAGGAATTATACTTACCGTCCTTTATAAATATGCGGGGCTATTTAAGTGCTATATATTTTGAGCCAAGGAATTTATTAAATATTGGATTCCATGGAAATGATAGGATTTTTTAGGGGGTGGGAATTTCCTGTTAATATAATTTCAATAATAATATATTTAACAATGGATTATGGTCTCATATGTGACCGAAATCCGACCTATGTGACCATATTTCTCCATACAATATTTGCGTTCGGATTTTTTACCATATAGGGAAATTTTACCGATCCCATGTGACACAACTTTTGACCCGTTTGACCCAATTTTGAACCTGTTAGACCCAGTTTTTCACATGAGTCAGCCGATTTCCACCATTTGACTCATTTTTGACACTTTAGACCCAGTGTTGAACCAGCTGACCCAGTGTTGACCCATTCGACCCAGTTTTAGAACATTCGACCAAGTTTTGTCTATCACTCGACTCAGTTATTTTAACCCATTCCACTCAGTTTTGAGCCCTTCGACCCCGGCTTTAAGGCTTTGACCCCTTGTATTTAACCTATTTCACCCTATTTTTACAATTCTAACCAAATTTTGACCCAACTTTTAAAATCTTCACCCCTCTTGATATAATCGATGACCCATATATGGGATGAAATTTTAAACCAATGCTAACCCAGTTTTGAAGGAAGACCCCCTTCCAAACAAAGTTCACCCAAAATTTGAGAATTTTTCAACCCAATTTTGACCCCAAAATATTTATGAGCCATATTCCATGCTCCAACCACTTAATCCATGCTATTTTGAGCTCCGCTAACGTTTATAGCATTACATCACTAAGCAAATGGTAAATATTGTACATATAATCCCAAACCCTCCATGTACCACAGGCATTAGAGGGAAGCCTATTAGTACTAATAAGCCCGCAACAAATTCCATTTCAACATTCTTACAATACTTACTGTACATATATAGTCAGCATGTCTGGGTACAGAGATACAAATTGACCTCTTACCTCTTTCTCAATGGAATTGCACAGGATAGACAGTAAGATTCAAAAATATCCAAGCTATATCGCAATAGAATGTATTAATATAACAATGATGAACGTCCCAGAGAATTTCCCTATCTTCCTCCAATCTCCTCATACACACACACACACACACACACTTCACTTGTACATAATTCCATCCACCCACAGTAAATGTCAGCATTTTATGATATACACCCCAAATATGTAGATTATATACTTGGAGTCATATGGCCCTCGGCTCAGTCTGCACAATTAGCCCAGGATTTTCTATCATCAACAACTTTCCCAATTTCTATTCATAGTCAATTCCCCTTACAATAACGTACATATACATATCCATAGGTAAATCCATTGGAAAATAAAGTCTCATTACCCAAAAGGCACGACTGGAGCAGAACCAACCGGTCTGCTATAATGACCATATGTACATAACGTTAAACGTACATATAGGGAACGGGACTCTATGGAAACTCTGAGTGAAGACGCACGCTCCTTTTGAACAAGCAACAGGTCAGCCTTTGACAGGGTCGTGAGTGACATAAACATGACCATCATGCCCAGGCTCTTATCTCCACTCCATATCTCCCCATCATAATGCCTAAGATATTCCCCAGAAAATCCCACTGGAGCTTTGCAAGTCAAATCTATGCACGTATACTTCGTATACACAATATAAATCTATACAAGTCCAATTCAATGGAAATGCCCAGCACATTTTTAAATGAACACGATCCACACCATCCCCAGGTCAAGAGGGTCAGCCGATGTTTAGAAAAAAATTTCACGGCCTATGCCTTCACATACAAAAAAAATAATTGTCTACACCAAAATCTCACAACATAGAAAATTAACACAAAATTTCCCTATGCTCAACACAGGCTAAAAATCCCACCAAAAATCCCAACATCTCACGAGGGTACTCCGTCACCCCTAAAAAAATATTTTCTCTCTGGCGCAGATTCACACATAAAATTTCCCTATGCTCAACACAGGCTAAAAATCCCACCAAAAATCCCAACATCTCACGAGGGTACTCCGTCACCCCTAAAAAAATATTTTCTCTCTGGCGCAGATTCACACATAAAAAATTTCCCTATGCTCAACACAGGCCAAAAATCCCAACATCTCACGAGGGTACTCCGTCACCCCTAAAAAAATATTTTCTCTCTGGCGCATTATTATTGAGACAAAAAGTGAAAATGAAAGTTACCTCTGAAATTAACGTACACTTGTGACTTTTCCCCCTATGTTTTAGCATTGCATTGCATTTTGTATTAATTGAATGTAAAAAAAAAAGAGCGCCTTTATTTTAAAGCTCCATTTCTTTGATTATCGTAAATTAGCAAAAGGGACTTTTCATCCACGCGTTTCCTCTCACTATGGCGCGTATATAGCTTGGTAGCCTCTGATTTTACTGTGGGAGCTCTCGTCCTTTGGAATAATAATTTTTCCCCGTATAATAAAAGGATTATCCAGGCGCCAAGGAAAAGAGCTCTTCCATTCAAATGCATTGGAAAATATCTAAGAATTTTCATATAAGCTTTAAGCATAATAGAAACAAGGCTACTGTTCAGATGAGGTAGCTCAGGTGTAGAGAGAAAATCTCCGTAAATAATTACCTGGTTTTTATTACATGGTGAAAGGCCCCAGGAAATTTCCCTATACTTTTCTAACAGAGATTGCTCTGCTATGGACAAATTTGAAATTCTAATTGTATCAACCCCAAGCCAAAGAGGAATTCGGGAGTCATTTAAAGTACATGCGTTCCTATACGGAATATTTATCAGGCTGGAGCAACTACACTCATCGCTCCCATTCCACTCACGTTTTTTTTTCCTCTAAGGGGGGAGGTAATGTTAGGGAGGACCGCGCGCTCTCTTTTTAAATGAATTTGTCAGCCACAGGAGGATCGAATTTCAATTATTAATTATTAAAAGGGACTCTACCAATAAAAAAGACCTTACAGAATGGAAATTAATGAGGTTACCCCTTCCCTTCCTATAGCCAGGCTCCCCAGCCCTTACAAACGGCTCCGGGTCCTTACAAGCAAATGATGAATTCTCACCTTGTAAATTCCTATGTTAAAGGTAGGGAAGAGTTTTTTCGGACTATTTTCCAATTTTTAGAGAGAGATGAGTTTTTTGGAAAATTTTCATTTGGGGGAACCTGAGCCTTCCAACTGATGGCAAAAGTCTGGGTATAAAAATAGTGAGAAATGCGTATATGTGAGTTTTTTTAAGTGACAGGCAGACGAGTGAGACAGAAGTTGCTCCCTGTTCTACTTCTCTTCCAATTTCCCATGTAAATGAGCCAGCCCATGAATAATTTAGGATATTTTATATATACGTTGTCCTTTATGGGAGAAGCACCCACAATAAGCGCCCATGTATACTCACACCTACATGGAAGTGAAGCTTGGAGAGAGAGAAAAAAACTGGAAAAATTTCTATTGTAGGTTTTTACAATACTAATGCAATGCAATGTGGTGGAGACAAAATGTAGTTACGTGGCAGGAGAAAATAACAATAAAAATTGAAAGAGCTGGATTTTGTTGCATGTAAAGTAGACATTTTATTCTAATCCCCTAATTTCCCTACCTCCTTCCTGGATTAATGTCACTATGGTAGAAGCTTGTCAAGGGAGTAAATGCCTTTGCGCACACACACAGACAAACCAAAGACCAAGGAACTTGATAATTTCTATAGAAATTTTTCATCCCCTACATTTTCTATGGGAAAAGATAGATGAGAGGCCTTTTGTAAAGGGATTTGACTCTGTGGAATAATTCAATTGGAATTCAAGTGAGAGGTCTGTATGGGACATTAGCATATGATTTGTTCACTTATGTGGCTACTGAACAGGTAATAAGTTCACATTTGCCAACTTTTATGGATTTTATGAGGAAATATGTGAGGGGGACTTTGTTAGTTGGAAGTTGATACTACTTGAAATGTGTGTGAGTTTGTGTCTTTGTGTGAGAGACATTGGCTGAGGTGAGGATGAGTGTGGATGAAAAGGCTGACGACGATGAGTCGTATGACCAAATTTGAACTACTTGATTAATGTGTAGCACACGTAATGGGCTTCCCAACCTGACGCGTAGTGTAGTTAACGGCCTTTAGTCTTAGCCTTTAACCCATTATGGAGGAGCGTACATATGGAAGAGGCTGGGGATGCCGACAAATTTTATTCATTTCTACCTTCCATTTAGCTCCTTTCTTTTTGACGGATTGTTTATACAGATATCATTGTGGATGGGATTTCCTTCAGAGTGGATTTTCACCCAATGATACAGCAATGGCGGTCAATGGGACCGTTCTACAAGCGAGAGTTTGGGTGGTGCGGCCAGCATTATATGATGCGGAGTGCCAAAAATATTGCCGTTGATCCGTATGACCAGGTTTTGGTTATTTCTATCAAGTATTAACCAATTTGAGCTAGTTTTGACCAATTCCACCAAGGTTTGACCAGTTCCGAGTTTTGACCAGTTTGACCACTTTTTGACCGGTTCAGCCGAATTTTGTCCTGAACACTTTTTGACCCGTTCGACCGAGTTTTGATGATTTTGAACACGTTTTGTTCAGTTCCACCGAGGTTTGAACAGTTTGAACAGGTTTTGACCAGTTCAGCCAAAATTTGATCACTTTCAAGGAGTTTTGACAGTTAGACCGAGTTGTGACCAGTTTGAACAGGGTTTGACCAGTTCCGCCAAAAGTTGATCACTTTGAACGAGTTTTGAGAGTTAGACCGAGCTGTGACCAGCTTGAAAAAGTTTTGACCAGTTCGGCCGAAATTTGATCAGTTCGAACGAGCTTTGATAGTTCCAGCGAGTTGTGACCATGGGTCTACCATAGCTTCCCCGAGTTATGACCAATGCCATTGAAGTTTGCGACCACCATAACCACCCTTTCAAAACTCCTCTTTCTTTATAAATATTTTCACCTATATTTTTGCCACACACACACACACACACACACACACAATCAACTTGACCCACGCACCCAAAACCCTCACAATTTCAATCAAAACCCACTACTAATTTCAATCTCTCTCCCAAAAAACCACATTAAATTCCCTACGTGACAAAACTCCCTACACCCACTCAAAATTCAAGCCCCTCGTAAAAACTCTTAAAATCCCAGAAATTACCCTCAGATCGTGATACAAATCTGAGAATTTAACTCTCCTCTACAACCCACCCGCAAACCCAAGGGTGGTGTCCACGTCCGCTCATTAACCAAACTCAAACCGTCCATTGACTCCCATTGACGTCCATCTCTCCCTGGAAACTAATGATCCAGAAGCTTGTTGATTGCCAAGAGCTCACACTCTCTAAAAGACATTCTCCTTACGCACAACTCTCTCTCTCTCTCTCCCACCCTCCCCATTCTTCCTCCAGTTTACACATACTCATCATCCCAGCTCCCATATCATTATTATGTAAATCCTCCACCTCACTATTACCTCTACTCACCCAACCGACACAAATCTCAAACCACCCTCCGACTCTCTCCGTCTCCCATACCAAACAAGGGAGAATACCGGGACTATTATCATTACACCAAATGGAACAATAGCTCTTGACTACATCTTCCTCTTTTTTCACTTATATTATTACACACCTCACCTTTGAGAGTCAATCAATCTCCATTAATTCCCATACAATCCATCTCCATTGACTTTTATTCAAGCTTTTGTCTCTTTTAGCACCTGAGCCTTCAACTCAACGCAGGTGTCCATTTCCCTTGTAACCTCTCCAATCGATTCTATCTCATTTACCCCAAAAATCCCTTTTATCACTTCCCCGCCCCTTACACATTAACTCATTAAAAGCACTCCATGCATTTAAATATCTTTTTTTCTCACCCTTTCCTTTTAACATTTGCCCCGTCCAACCAATCCTCCATTTTAAAGGTCAACACACTCTTTGGGAAGAAAAAGAGAATTTTAAGCGCTGATTAATAGGAAATTGATTTACATTTCGTCCTCCTTTCCTCCATTGCATTGCAGAGATGCTCCTCAGAGTATAGTAATAATTTACGACAATTCTCATTAACTCCTTGACCTTGTCCTGAGCCGGAAAATATGGGAAGCTGAAGAAATTGACGTTACACTTGACTGGCCATTTATTTCTATGGTGAAGAAGAGGCTTTGATTTACAACGTGGGTCGCCATATGTAGGTAAAGGCCCATAAGCTAACATGGAGGTACATATGTATGTGGAGCTACTGGGAAAAATCAATGATTGACACGTCGTCGTACATTTGAAATTTGGCTATGAAGTTCAATTTGAAGGGGTTGAATAAAAACTGGGGTATATTTGGCTGTGTAGGTGCATACAAACGGCTTGGTATGTATTCAAAGGGTAAACATAGGATGTGATGAGGGGTAGGGGTGGAATGAGGAAAAAATTGATGGATGATAAAAGGAGGGAGCGTGTTCAAAGGATAGGAACTTTCAATGAGAAAAGTCTATTAAAGGAAATCAGTGAGGCGGAAGAAGGGAAATGAGGAGCTTTTTCCTATAATAATTAATTCAGTGTATTTTCATATAGAGAGAACTATTTGTGTATGTAAATCATACGGAGCTAATCAATAATTTCCCTATGATGAGTCCAAAGAAAACATTAACCTCAAAAAATATTTCAATATGAGATTCATTGAAATGTGTGTGCAATGGATTTAAATGGGTAGTTTTTTTTTCCTATGTATTTAAATATGGTAAGATGAGAAAAATATTCGAGGGAGAGCTGAGAGGTGGTAGTGGAAAGATGGAAATAGATGAGACCGGAAAAAGAAAAAAAATCTTTTACATTTTAGTGTCATTAAGGTATTTGAGAAAATAAGGGGGAATTTCCTCAAAGGAAAATATTGAGGGAAATTAATTAAAAAATTATGCATGAGTATTTATATGGGGGATTTGCATATGATTTACATTATGGAGATGAGGAATATTTGCATGAGAGGGAATTTAAAGGACTGTGGATTATTCTGGCCTTTGGAAAATATTTGGGTAAGGAGAAAAAACAATGAAATTTCCAGGGCTTTTAGTCATGGAGCTTCTGCTTGAATGGGATTGCGCTACTTGATGCTAAAAAGGCTTAGTTATTTAATGTCACCAAGGCTTGGGGTGTGGTCTGAGAGATTATCTTATGCAATGATGCGAGGAAAAAATAAATGTTTTTGTTTTTGTGTATAGAGCGAGATTTCAAAGGCTTTATTGTCTTTTATGCTGGAACTCCTTTGGAGAGGATTTTTTTAAGGAAGTATGGAGTCTTTGGAGATGAAAGTGTTGGTGATGGTAATCAGATTTTTTTTGGTGGGTTGATTAATTATTTTGGTGGGTTTGGGTTCGTTGGAGATTCATTTATTAATTTTCTTACGTCAGCTCTATAGCGGTGTACGCAATATAGTAGAGTCTGGGGATTTTGAAGCGTTCGGGATATGAACTACAGTGTATTTGCTATTTTGGCTTTGGAGGGTGGAATTTTGGTAAAATTTTATGTCAGGGATGAAAAATTCAAGGATTTGAAGGGTTTGATAAGGGTAATCGTGGCTAAAATTTTGAAGGGAAAAAGAAAATTTGGGCGGATATTTTTTTTGGGGGGGAGAAGAGGTAATTTTGAAACTTTTGCGTGAGATTTGAGCATTTTTGATAATTTGTACGTTTTTAGAAAAATGTGCCTGAAATTTTTGACCGTTTTTCACAAAATTTGAAGGAATTTACAAAAAAAAAATTTCGGAAATTTTCGCGGAAAATTTTGCCCAATTTATCTAACATTTTGCCCGTAATTGAACTTTTAACATTTTCAGAATTTTTAAAAAAATCTCTCAGTTTTAAAATTCTCGGCCATTTTGAAGATTGAATTGTGCCCAAGCTACTTATTGTATTCAATGCCTATATATAAGGGTTCGATTTAAAATTGTGCAAATGTGACAAATATCCTTGAAACGCAAAAACAGCTTTAAATAAAAAATTTGCCACATGAACTAATTTTTCACATGTCATTTCTCACTCCATCATCTCCCTTTATTTACTCTTCCCACAAGCACCCTCTCAAAACCTGAGCTCTCGTAAGTACGAATTTCATCTCACCAAAAATTGTCAACCAATATTTGTACTTTTTATCGCTCCTGCAAAAATTCAACAGTAGTAAAAGAGTTTTCCTGGGTCAATATCAGCCCAAATATAAGGAAAATCTCAAATACACACTAAATCTCTTCAAATACAATTTTCAAGCTTTTTTCCCCCACAAATTTACAGGAGGAAGGAAAATGAAAAAGCACGAGTCTCGATACTCTTAAATTTTTACGCCTTTAGGGTAAGAAAAAATTTCCAAGGATAAAATTTTAATCAAAATTTTCACACCTTCCCTCGAAAAGACAAAAACTACCTCACCAGCTACTACCATGAAAACAATGGAAAAGTGACGTGGAAAATGTATTACAAATTTTACGCCCATAAAATTTGTTACTTTCACAGTTTCCTGTGAATCATAAAATTCCCTCTATTTAAACGCTACCACATTTTTTAACAAGTGAGAAAATAAATTTGATGAAATTTCCCCCCCCCCCCACTTTTTTCCCCATTGAAATGAAAACCCTCAAACTTGGAATTTCTCACTCTTGCAATTAATTACAATGGGGCGGCTTGGAGGAGCCACGAGGAAAATTTAAAACCTTATTTTGAAGCTACCGAATTATTTTCCCATGTGGTTTTCTATAAAAATTTAATGGATTTTCTCACTTGAAAGAAAAATGTATGAAAATTTCAAGGGGAAAAATTCCAGTAGCTCAAGTCCTACCAGTTTCTTCGGTCATAATCGAAGATTTAGTGGAAATAAATTTAATTTCATTTTTATGCATGAAAAAACGTAGTAGCAATGGCTTTAAATCAGTGTCAAAAGAACATATGTTAAAGATTGGAGCTCTCCTGGGACGATGCAAATGGGGGTGATAAAAATCCTGGTTAAAAAGCATAGTAAAAATCCAATATAACAAGTGGAATGGAGAGATAAGTGATTGGGAACATGAAAAAATTTAAATGAAATTGTACGGAGATTGTTTCAAGAGGGACGACGGAGTGAGTGAGAAAAAAACAAAAGGTGAGCGACAACAAGGATTTTTCTTGTACCACCCAATGGAAATCCACAGTAGACAAAAAGACTTGGAGGTAAAATAAAAGATAAATTATTTTGTTACATGAAACGTACATATTATGTGGTCTCATAGGGGTAAAATCCTACGGATGTTTTATAACTCTTGCCTTTTTAATGCAATAGTAAAGAGAATAGAAGAATATCATCAGGATTGGCTTTGAAATTTGAATAAAATTTATCGCCCTTTTTAGCCCATTATTCATGAATGAAATGACACCAGTAGCAACTTTCTGACATTTACATTCAAGGTGTGCCGAGCGAAGATTGAATTTTCTCTGAGGGTTGAGTGCTTCAAGATTTTTCAACCTCTTTCAACATGCATACTGAGCGAAAATTTTTAAATGATTTGTTTTTCTTCTTCGGCGTTGGAAAGAAACCAGATGATGGGAGACATATTTGAGGAAATTTGAGCGGATTTTAGCATAAGTTTGACCATATTTCATCCCGTTTTTAGGGATATTTGAAGTGTGGGGCCAAAATTTGGTCCAAGTCATCAAAATTGGTGCATTATTTGAAGAAGGT
Source organism: Spatulosminthurus flaviceps (assembly GCA_034693705.1). Lineage (NCBI taxonomy): Eukaryota > Metazoa > Arthropoda > Collembola > Symphypleona > Sminthuridae > Spatulosminthurus > Spatulosminthurus flaviceps. The sequence goes on along the minus strand of JAQFXU010004560.1, from coordinate 2,234 downwards.
TGGCAAATCTTTGCAAAAACTCTAGAAAATTGACCAAGGTTTTAAAAATTTTGACCAAAACCACCAACATTTTGACCAAAACTACCAACATTTTGATCATAATTACCAACATTTTGACAAAATGACTTAAACCGTGGTCAAAACATCCCATATTTTGACCAAAACTGCCAACATTTTGTCCCAAATTACCAACATTTTGACAGAAATCACCAGCATTTTGACCAAAATTACAAACATTTTGAACAAAAAAAACCAACCTTTAAACCAAATTTACCCAAATTTCGACAAAAATAACAAAATTCTTCCCAAATTTACCAAAATTTTGACAAAAATTAACAAAATTCTTCCCAAATTTACCAACATTTTGACAAAAATTAACAAAATTCTTCCCAAATTTACCAAAATTTTGAGAAAAAAATGTTTTTGAATAAAATTTCCAAAATCTGACCAAAATTCAAAGAACCTTCGAAAATTCCAAGTACAAGCTAAAATATGATTTGCCCCTTTTTTTTCAAAATCCATTCACGTTGTACCCTTTTGTTTAAGTCATGTCCTGCTCCTTAATTTCCCTCCACTTTTGCCCCTCCGCTTCTGACCATTTATTTTGAGGAAATCCAAAAAAACCTTTTATCCAGTTCCTTGTATTATCCACATAGTAGTAATAAGTCCAAGTAAATGTACTGACCCCTCTAGGATTTTCTATCTACAAACGTAGCAAGATCATTGAAAAAGGAAAAATTCAATGGGTCCGTAATGAAAAGAAAAGCGCACACAAGTTTAACATTGATTTTTTACGAGATTTTAACACTCTAAACTGATGCAAGCTCATGCTCAAGGATTTGCGGCTTCCCACATTTTCATTAAAGATTATCGTAAATTTTTAATTCTGTCATCTCCTCCCTAATTAAGGAGGATTAGGCCTTTTATGTCCATTCTCATACGAACCCACATGAAAAATCTGACCATTTTTTCTCTCCTCACTAAGAAAATGCTCCCAGGCGTGAAATACATGGAAAACTAAGCTGTAGCCAGTTCTTATATAAAAATGTATCTGAGAGTCGTCTGGAGCTGCTACTGCCGCTTTTGAATACTTTTTTCTCGTTAAGTTTTTTTCAGGCCATAAATGAGGGCCAAGCCACTATGTCATATTTAACATGTTTAACTGCCCCTTTACACACATGAAGGAGCAGAACTGTGGGTAACTTTTGGTCTTGGCTTAATTTTAGCTATTTAAACATTTTATTACCTCCCTTAAAATTTTTTTTACCCTTCCAGTCCTCTTGGAAATCCTGGACCGACTTAAGAAGCAATCTTGGTCCATATGTATTTGCAAGCTCCTAAATGGGGCAGGGTCTTGAAATGATTAGGTGCGTTGGCAGGGAGAGTGAGCAGGAGGTAACATAAAGAAAAGTCTATGACAACTGTCGTCGGATTTTGCCCCATTCATTGTATTTAGTCCGGCTTTTTATAGTTAGTGAAACTTTTATGATCATCCTATTTTATTGTAATTGTGGGTAGTGCCCTTGCATAAGGAACCAAGGTATTTTTTCCTGGTAAAAAATTAATCTTTTGGGATGACATTGAAATCCTTGGATTTTTACATTTTAGTACCAAATTGTTGACGAGGCCTTTGAAAGGGGTGGGTGTGCACGTGTGGAAGGGAGAAAAGACTTGAAATTAATAAAAATTTTCCCGTTACAATAATAAAAGATAACTTGGAAAATTTCTTTCAAATGTTTTTGCCCTTCAATTTTTTCTCTCCACTAGATAAAAAATCCTTCTAAAATTGTACCTTTACATTTTATGAAAATTTTAAAATAATTTTACCGGGAAAATTTGCAAGGATTTGAAGGCAATACATTTTTTTAGAATTTGCTGAGATTCAAGAGGAAAATTTTCAAAAAGCAAGGATGTAGAAATTTGCAAGAAATTGAGTGGAAAATCCTTTAAAATTTTGAGCTGAAATTGAGGTGAAAATTAAAGGAGGAAATTTTTTTTATAAAAAAAAGGATGTAGAAATTTGCACGAAATTGAGTGGAAAATTCTTTAAAATTTTGAACTGAAAATGAGGTGGAAATAAAAGGAGGAAATTTTATAAACCTTAATTGTGCCCTTAAAATTTGCAAAGAATGGAAGATCAAGGAAGTTTATTCGCATTTTGCCCGTAAATATTAACCAAAAAATGACGGCAAATAGGAAATGTTCCATATCTGAATGTAGGAAAGTGGAAAATT